>CM018693.1:23503472-23765734 GCA_009363875.1 Mikania micrantha
TACAAGTCGAGAGATGCACGAAAAGCATATGCAATGAAGCAACCACAACCTCTTGTATACTTTGCTCTTTGTTCAGGAAGTCATTCTGACCCCATGGTACACTAATATTAAACCTTTAAAGTTAAAAATATTACATTTTCGATATAACATTTGCAGGCTTCATTAACCAACACCTTTAAAATCAAATTTATGATTCAGGTGCGCGTGTATACACCAAAGAGTGTTTTCCAGGAGCTTGAAATCGCGAAAGAAGAGTACATTCATAATAACTTGAAGATACAAAAAGGGCAAAAGATTTTTCTTCCAAAGCTTGTTGACCTTTATGCAAAAGAATCAGGTTTATGTCATTCTGGTTTAATGGACATGATTCAACACTCAGTGCCTGAGTGCTACCAAAATAGCTTTAAGTTGATTCAAAAAGCTAAATCATTGAAGAAATTTGAGTGGGTCCCTCACGATTTCACTTTTCGTTATCTACTTTCCCCTGATTTAGCCAAGTCATGATTGAAATCTTGGATATGAATCATACCAAATGATGACACAAGATCTTGAGGGTTTTAGTGATGGTTATTGAGGTTATGCTTGCTATCATTAGTGTTGTTCATCGATGATTATGGTTTGAGTTTGATGAGTGCCATTTTTGTTGCTCTTGCACTTCTGTAAATTATTTAAACAGCAGGAGATGAGTTTGATGATATGTCATGTATATTGTTATTATAATTAGCAGTTTTGGAACAACATTGTTGAATCAACATGGGTTGCAACATAATATAACTTACAAAAGAACTAACTTATGTGACTGCATATACATAACTATAGAAAGTTTCTTCTAATTTATAACCGAGACACCCTAAACATGTTGGTGGTATTTAAGACCAGACATTTTTATATAAACCTATAACCTATGTTCAATGTCAGTGTGAAACTTACTTGATGTGTTGCATAAAATGTATGTTTTTAAGGAATAATCTGTTTCGTGTAATTGAAGCGGGTCGATATCAAAACCGTTCTCGGCCTGAATCCGTGGTCTTAAATATATTCAATAGAAAACCTGTCCAGCACCGCCTCCGCCCTTCGGTTCTCAGTTTTCACAACCGGTTTCGAGTCCAAGATGGAGTGGGCTTAACTGGTCAAAAAGCTCTATTCTCACCACAAATAGCTTACATTTTTCATTGAAAGTAAGTTTTTTAGCTAGAAATCTTGTTTGATTATGAATTTGTAACTGAATTTGCAATAATATTTAGAGGTTGGCTAAGAAGTTTGCAAACACGTCTTTTACCATGTCAGTGTCATCGTAAGGACTTGTTGGAGTGCAAGGGGTAGTTCCCATGAAAGTTGATGAGGTACTTGTGAGAAAACTCTTAAATACTATTCTGAAAAAATAGTTACCAATTGTTGCTTCAAACAAGCAATACTCAAATAGTTACCAATTGTCACTTCATGGAACTAGTTAACTCAATGTTATCGATGTGAAATTCTTAATCACTTTGCATATAAATAAACGATTATGAGCCGAAATTGTTTTGAAGAGAAAAAATGTTCATATCAAAATTAAAGGGGATAATAAAGACATTAATATTAAATTTAGTTATGGTTTATTAATTAATAAGTTAATTTATTTAATTTGTAGAGTTAGATCCGCCTAATCAATGTAGTAGTTCAGTTATTCATTTAACAGACAGTGAAAGTTTTAGGCAAAGGCAGAGGATCCAATCCTGTAGTCAACTACCTGGACTATTCAAAATAGAATAGACTGGATTAGCAAGATCCGTTTTCATTCGAACCCCATCTTGTTAAGCCTAAGAGCCATGAGCTATATCTTACATATATATTCTATTGTCCGATCATAGCCGTCTGAGAGTCGTGCCCGAGCAGGAGGAGCATCCAATCCGTATGAGTTTAGTTTAAGGTTAAATTATTTCATGAAGTGTCCTGCAAAGGACATGATGTTATTTATGTGCAAATGCGTATGAAATAAACTGACCAAACCAAAACCTTTTAAAGCGTAACCAAATTACATATATTGTTATCAGTTAAACATTAAACTGAAAACGAACTAAGTTTTCAGTTCCAAATATCCCAATTTGGCTCAAGCTGAATTCGATATTTTGTCTAATACTCGTATAGAATTTACCTAATATTCTTTTCTGATCGAAAATAAAAACCGAAATTCAAATTCAATTTCAAGTTTGAAAAAACTAAGTTCACTTCGGTTTGGTTTCAAACGGAAAAAAAATTAATCAAACCGAGTAAACTGAACAAACAGATTACCGAACAATGAACCCCCTTCTTAGAGGGAGGCCTTAGATTTTAAATCTTATTAAGTAACATATAGCCAAAAACATTATAGCATGTAATACCCGTACTTCAGTGTACTTTTGTTTATTTTTTAAACAAAAAACACAACGGTTATATCTACTAAACTTTGGTTTGTAGTGCCGAGCCTGCTATAACGGCTAATGAACATAGCTCTTGCAAAGATAAAAGGTTGTTTGACTTTGAGAGTGGCATGAGGAAATAGATTTGACCCATTTGAAGCTCTTCGTTTCCAGGCATTTGAGGCACGTGACATCCTAGAAACATGGCGTCGCTACTGCATAAGAAGGCGGTTGGGTGGCTGGAGAGGACGTGGCATGCCTTGATTGGCTGCTCGAATTCCTGCAGCCGCCCGTCACCGGAATCGATCACCTTAACCGTTGAAGACCAATTGCTCATGAGTCTTGTTTCTTTAGTCGTCAAATGACAAGATGCACATAAACCCATTTTTATTGTTATTTGGACTTGGTTTTTGTGAAATACATCAAAAGAATTGCATATTTCATATGTGAATGTTTGTTAAAAAAACCTCAAGTTTGATAAGTTGTGTTTGATACCTGCACGATAGATTGTTAAAGAGACTTAAACTTGTTTCTTTAGAATTAATTGGTTTTGATAATATTGATACCTACACAAATATTACTTTAGAAATCTAGAAAACCCGACATAAAAGGTGAATCTTTTTTTTATATAAGCATCAGAACATGTATCCTGTATGATTTGAACCCACGACCATTTGATTGTAAAGCAAACCGTTTCATTATCAGGATGATTCTTTGAGGACAGTTAGAAAACACTAATCTTCAAGAAACTCGTATTTCATTTGAATTTGTTCGATTTGGGTGATACCCATACAACTATAACTCTAAAACCATGAATCCCGGACTCAAAATCAATTGGATTCGATGGGTATACATACACGTGTGTTTATAAACCTCGTACAAGCATGTAACTGGTTATGAAGAAAAAACTTCCAACCTCAAATATTGCATCATGGGTCGTAGCATGGGAGGCCCTGGGGAGGGGCAAACCCAACCTCCGTCCAGGGCCCCATTTTTTAAGGGCACAAAAATTTTAATTTTTTTTTATATATTATAAATATATTTATTTATATTTGAGAATACAAAACTGAAAAAACAGAAATTTACAATTAAGAAGGGACTTTTTATCCCAGCTCGTCCGGGGCACTAAAAATCTCAGGGCTTCCCCGTCGTAGGTTTTTAGTTATACCCACTAAAATTGAAGTACCATCATATCTTCAAAAGATGATTAGTGAAGTTTAATGAACCACACACGTGTGTGTGTGTATATATCCTTTTGAACTCGAGATTACTTGATTTATTCAAGTAGAATCCGGTAAGGCAAAGACCAAATCTATGTTCGATGTATGCAAATAAATAGAGAAAAAGATAGAGGAAGATAAAGAAAGAAAGAAAGCAGAGAGGAAGAGAACAAACACTACATACCATGTGGGTAGGATATATATGTATATATGTATATATGTATATATATATATGTATGTATATATATATATATATATATATATATATATATATAGACAGGGGATGTATAAAATGGAAACCAAGTTGAAAAAACTTTTAAAAACCCTATGTTGAAAAAACTTTTAAAAACCCTATGTAAAAAGTTTTTTTTAGTTTTTTTTATAGTTTTGAAACATTATTATGGTCATTTTAAAAAAAAAAAAAATAAAAAACACCGATTAGAATTTAAAAATAATAATAATAAAAAAACACATACATAATTCATTTTTCTACGCATGTACAACTATGTTACATCGTTTTATATTTTATTTTAAAATCTATTCGGCACTTGTTTCATTTTTTTTTATAAAAATGACCCTAATGATGCTATAAAACTGTAAAAAAAACAAAAAAAAAACTTTTTTTACATGGTTTTTTTAATTGTTTTCAATGTTTTCTCAATTAAAGGAGGTTTTTAATATATCACACCTAGATAGATATACATATACATATCGGATTTAAAATTTGTTTGATGCTATCCGAAACCCGACCTGATTCGTATAAGAAATATACTTACCCGATCTATATCCATCCAAATAAACTGAATAAACATGATTTTTACATCTGAATAACCCAAATAAACAGATTTTATTTGGTTGATTTGGGTTGAATTCGAATACCTGACTTGAATAAGCAATATTTTGTCTACCTGATATTCGATCCAATCTGAATAGAAAAAGTTATCTGACCAGAAACTATCAAAACATTCGAATAAGAATTCAGATCGGTTTTTTATGGTTTCGAATATGATTCGTATTTTTTTAACACCCCTAAAAAACAAATTAAACATTATAAAAAAATATAAAAAACATTAAATGAATGAACATAAACAAACAAATATAATCGCATATACAAGAACACATTACCAAAATTTTACGAGCATAAATGAAAGAGTTCAACAACTAATTCTGTTTGAATATTCGGTTTGTTTATTTATTCCTATATATCATCTAAAATAAGAGGTAATTTTCTTTGCTAAACGTAGGAAGCTCACTTGAGGTACTTGTAATTTTTTACAGTAAACTGAAGATATGATCCATGTGGTTTGAAAATATTTCACTATTGATCCCTAGGTTTCGTCCATTACTTATATAGCCCCAAACATTTAATATTTGTAACACACAAGCATATAATCTTTAAGTCACCAAATCACACTGAAGTGCAACCAAATTAACCTCAACTTCGGAATGTATGTGTTACCAATTTTTAAAGTTTTGGACCATGTAGGTAATTTATAAAACCTATTAACCAAAAATTAAATACTAGCTAACCACATGAAACATCTCCACATTCTACTCTAATTTTTATATGTTAAACATAAGGTCACTTGAGGTACTATTTTAATGGTTTAAATTAAGGTAGTTGTAAGAAATCACCAAGCTTCAGTGGTGTTGATTTTTTGGCTGACAGGATAACGAATTTTATAGGTGCTTGTTTTGTATATTTTATTAAAAATTAACATGTATTATATTTACCTTCTCTTTTAACTTTGTTGAATTAAATTTTTTGTACGAACACATGTTTATTATTAAGTATGGACACATTAAGAGTTTGTGAATATTAAAAATATTTTAGTAAACTGACAGAGTGTTTTATATAAACAACTCAACCCAAACTTTTAACATGAGACATAGCGATAATTTTTTTTTGTGGATCCTGTTAATTTCCACTACTACTTTACAATTTTTCAAACTCCGCCAATAGCTGTCTAAGCTATAGTTACAATGATAAGTTGAAACTAAAACTAATTATAAGGCCATGTGTAATGGTAAAGCCTCTATCACTTCACGTAGACGACACATAAACAACTAATATCATTACTTTCTCATCACTCTACGTCATCACCACATGTTTTATCATCACCCTCATCACTCCATTTTAATCATTATCTTATTTAATATTTATATGATTTTCTAAAGACTTATTTATATTAAACAATAAGATAAAAAATTACATAATAAAATTAAAATACATAATAAAATTAAAAAAAACATTAAAATAAAATTACATACTTTTAAAAAATAAATAAAATTACATATTAGCCACAATGGATGTTACTGTTGCTTGAACGACACGTAATAACATGAATGCTCCTTAATCTGAATCGGATGATAACGATCTCGTAATTTCTTCTTCTCAACTCATTTTTTTGTGTATTGTAAATTGGATTTTTTGAGAGAAGAATGTTTATTTTAGAAAGATGAATGATGGTTTAAAGAGTTAAATGGTTAATTTATAGTGATTTAAAAAAATGTTCTCTTTTTTTTATTCAAACGGTAACATGGTTCTTTTTTTATTCATTCCAACGTCGTGACCCCCGTGACCACCATCACGCTTGTGCCCACCACACCCTGGTCACGCCCCTGTGTAATGGGGGCAGGGCACCACGAGGGTGTGACCCATGCCCCACTCTCTTGTCATTACAAACAAACATACCCAATGAAAATCACACATTTTGTGGGGTCTGGGAGGGGTGAAATGAAAACACACCTTACCCCTACTCCAAAAAAGGGTAGAAAGACTGCTTCAGATGAGACCACTAGCTCAAGAAATCCTTTTTTTTTTTTATATATTTTGCTCACAAATAACTACATGTAGAAACAAGTACCTGGAGAAACACCTGTCAATCACACACACAAAGACCATAAAAAAGGACATGGAGAGACCGGATCATATAACGCTAATAAAATCGACTTAGCAGGCTTAAAGAGGACATAGAGTAAGCAGATCACACATCACACAAAAATACCAAAAGCCACCAAAGAAAGACGTAAGCCAGATATAATCAACAACATATACCACATAATCAAGCAAAAAACATACAAAGCAAACATAACAACATCTCAAGCAAACAAATCTTAAAACTAAAGTTTGTCTAGAACTAGGGTTAGTAACCTATAATCTATACCACGTAAAAAGATACTTTTAATAGATTCAAAAAACCTTGTAAATCATTCTTTTTAAGAAATTAATATCATTGAAACAATATAGGTTTAATATTCATGTTTGACACACCAATTGTTCAGAAAGAATTTAAGTACTATGGACACAAGTGTTTAAACCCTTACCAAAAAATACCCATTTTAAACTGTTACCCGATCAGCACGACTCATCCCTCGTTTTGCCACTTCTACTATATACCCGTTGCAAATTGTACATATACGTAATCAAGTGCTCGATACAAGATGCTGACCTTTGATCTCGCATCCATAGCATACTTCATGTTCATACGAGGTGCAAAAATGATTAAACTGCTCATCAGTAATCCATAGTTACTGAGTAAACTAAATTACAAGCATCTAATTAATTTAGATTTGTCGTAAAAGTTTGTAACTACTAATTAGATATTGTTATTCTGTGTAAAGGGCTTAAGAAACCTTACCTTATATTATAGCAGGTAGATATCAAGGCAAAAGGTTTGAATAGAGGTGGGGTGGCGGTTGAAGCAGGTAGCTTTTTTGGTACAGTATACACATGATTTGTCGGGTTGGGTCAAAACAGCCTTTGTATCAATAAAATCAGTGACACCAAGAAAAATCATCCTGAACAAAACTCAAAATTTGAAGCACACCCACAATCTCTTCAATGCTTGAATGAGAAATTCTGCCAACAGTAAACTTCTCCACAGTCCCTTTAACTTCAATCAAACTATGGCCTGGTTCCTTCTTCATCAAGCTATCTTTCAACTGCTTTCTTGCCTCTGCTACATCTTCCCACATACTCTCTGAAGCATAAAGATTTGACAACAACACATAAGGGGAACTAGAAACTTTGTGAATCTTCAACAAGCGATCAGCTGTGCGCTTTCCTACATTAAGATCACCATGCACCCGACATGCAGACAGTAGGCACCCAAGAACAACAGGGTCGTGTTCGAAAGAATATCTTTCCATATACTTTTCCGCCTCTTTTACCCTTCGGGCTCGGCCTAGCAAGTCAACTATGCAAGATACATGGTCGACATTTGGAGCAATGCCATAAGTTTCTTCCATGGCATTGAAGTAAAATTTTCCCTCTTCTACAAGTCCCGTGTGATTCAAAGCTGCTAAAAGTGCAATAAATGTGACAGAATCAGGTTTTATTTCTAGTTTCTTCATTTGATCAAATAATTCGAGTGCTTGTTCTCCAAATCCATGATTCGCAAATCCGGCCATGAGGGTATTCCATGAAACAAGATTATGGAATCCCATTTGGTTAAATGTTGTAACCGCGTGTTTGATTGAACCACATTTTGCATACATGTTCACAAGTGCATTACCAACACCTGTATCATAGTTTAACCTTGTTCTGATTAAATTTCCATGAATTTGTCTGCCAAAAACGGATGAAGCAAGACCTGAACACGTAGCTAGCGCGCTGGTGTATGTGAAATCATCAGGGGTTAAACTGGATGTTTTTATCATGTCACTGAACGCATTTAAGCCTTTGGCATGATCAAGAGCATGACAACAAACAACAATGAAAGTATTCCATGAAATCATATCTTTTTCCTCAATCGACCAAAAGATTTTCTCAGCTTCTTCTATCAAATTAAACTTTGAATACATGGTAATTAGCACATTTCCAACAAAAGCTATTGAATCAAGATTGAGTTTGACTGCCTGGCAATGCAAATTCATCCCAATCCATAGATCATCTGGAGCGGTACAATTTCCTATAAGTGCCGCTAAACTAAATTGATTTGGAACAAGACCTTTTTGGCACATAAGTCTGAATATATCATATGCTTTCATAACATGTTTGTTGTCAACCAATCCTGTAATCATAGCATTATATGCAATAATATTTCGATCAGGAATGCTTGTAAAAACAGACAATGCGTCACTAGACTGCCCACATTTCATGTACATTGAAACAAGTGAGTTAGAAACAAAAGAAACATCCGCATACCCAAGAATCACAGACAGTGCATGAACCTTCTTACCTACACCAACCGTCAAGAGGCTAGCACAAGCACTAATAGCACTAGCAAACACAAACTCATTTGCCTGCTCAACTTTCATTTGAGAGAACAGCTCAACCGCCTTCAAGGGTCTACCTGCTTGATCATAACCAGAAATCATAGCAGACCAACTTACAAGGTTTCTTTCAGGCATACCATCAAACACTTGGCGGGCATTGTTGATTTTGCCACATTTTGCATACATGTTGAGAACATGATTCGATATAATAACATTGGATTCGAAACCCATCTTGATAGCAACGGCATGAAGGGAAAACCCATGTCGAAATGATCTTGTTCTGGAGCATTGATGCAAAATCGAACCAAGCACTTCAGGGCCCATTTGTTTAGTAAATCAATCTTAATAAGTGTGAAGTTCATTCCTTTTCAGAGTGTCAAATATCGGTTGTTCGATTTTTGAGGAAGATGAAGCGGCTGCTAATTAGCACTAATGCAATGTCTAATTGGATTTTGTAATTGAAAATGTTAGTCAAATCGTGCTAATGTCAATCTGTTGACGAACTCACAAAGATTTTTCAGTGAATTCACATGAGGTAGTCTGCTGGGACTTTGCTAGGGGACTTTGCTAGAAAAGAGATTAGCAGCTTAATGTCGATCGTAGAATAGTGCAACCAAATTGTCCTAACACATAAAAACAACACGTGATTAAAATGAAATATATGTAAAACACAGTAATGAATACGTATTATACAATGACTTAAAAGTAAAACACTATCATTGTCACCTTTTTTACAATGATTGTATACTATGTACGTATTTGTAATCAATATCATAATTTGTATCTAACATAAAAATAAAGAAAAAGCATAAGAGTAAACGAGTCAAGATGCTGATAGGTTACTCGAGATACACCTGAGAGGTTGAGAAAGCTTAAATCAAAATGAGTTCAAAAGAGCTTGAGCCTAAGATACACATTACATAGTTATTTATTTCATTAAAATTAAGTTATTAAATGATTATTATACCCTTATTTTACTAAAGAATATTTTATATTTTTGTATTTTGAAGACTATCAATTACATATTTTACTTAAATCTTTTTTGTATTTCCTCACATACAAAAAATGAATGTCAAATTTTTAAAGAACAGCAAATCAAGGCTCAGGTTGATAATCATTCACTAAGTTAATTTTAATGAAAAGATATAACTCATGGCCTTAAGATAAGAAAATATGTAGAAATTCCTTGGTAAAAATAAGAGTAGTCAATAAGTTAACTTAAATTAAATGAATAATAAATATGTAATATATATCCTTTAAGAAGAGAAAATATGTACTTAATTTTTCAGTTTATGAAAATATATAACTAATGATCTTAAAAAAAAGGAAGTAGGTAAAGAGAGAATTACATATATCCCATTCTAAACTTAACAACTCATATTTTACATAATGTACAACATTTAAGCATGACTTAAAAAAATATGTAATTATGAAAGTTTAGAGGTGGATATAAAATTGGTAAACAATCCATAAACCAACCAAATGGGTCTTAGACAATGGTTTTAACAAGTTATAATCAGTTCTTCATAAACATATTCAAACACGTTTAGTTAATCATCACATGACATTAAATGTAACATTTGTTCCTCAATAATCAGTTGGACACCATCTACGACATACAGGTTGAGCCAAAGTTGCACATGCCATTTGATAACACATGTTATGGGGGTAAATATATGAAATGTAATCAAAGAATTATACTTTCCTAATTCAAATATAGCATACTATCAAGAAAAATTTAACACACCCATGAGATTTTCCATTAAACCACACTTGTTCCACAAGGGAAAAAAAGTTAGAAAAACATTCACTCTCCAACTGAAAAACAATTGCTTTGTTTGAATGACTAATTTCAGGACCGGCTCAACCATTTTGAAGGCACTAAGCGGAATAAAAATTCGGGTCCCTTAATTAATGGTTACATTTAAAAACCCTCGTTCTTTTATTCGGGCTTGAGACCGACAATAATAAACAAAAATATTATAGTTTTAATTTTTTGGCCCTTTTTGAATGATCATAATTGTATTTATGGTTTTTATTAGACATTGAAAAATTATGCTTTTAACTTTGTTTTATCAGTTCTAAATTAGAATAACACGCAACTTAACTAGTTTTGCCAAAATTCTACACTTCTACCATACTATACTAGTATACCTACCAAAAACAACCTAACTAGTTCTAAAGTCTACACCAAAGTTCTACCACAAGCCACAACTGGACAACCAACTACCAAATCTTTTTCAGGATCAAACAATGAATTCACAAGCAACTATCAGATATCAATAACCAAATTAACATAAAAAATATAATAACTAGCTAACTAAAGTTTCAACTTTCAAGCAATAAATAAAGTAACAAACTAACATAGAGTTATTGAGTGAGAGTGTGGCCTGTGGGACTATAGAGCCGGGAGGCGGCAGCCGGCGAAACTCAGAAGTGCGGAACCACAGAGAGCCGACTGATGCCTGATGGTCCACCGTTCACCAGAGCCTGGATTCGACTGGTTTCTGATGGTCTAGTGAAGTGTTGGTGACTTGGTGAGTTAACTGTCAATCGGATTGTGAGAGTGAGAGAGATAGAGATTGGAGACTAATGGTCTAGTGTAGTAGTGAACTTCAACTCCGGTGTGTTCATCGTCTGAAAAATAATCTGGAAAGCCAAGGGTCAATTGTAATTGTAAAACACAAGGCCCACATATCTCTTGAAGCCCACATGTTCACAACTAGCAATTAAGCCCACTGACTGTCTAGTTTAAGAAAAAAGGCCCAATATATATACAAAAATTATAAAAATTAGGGCCCTATAATTTTGGGCCCTAAGCCCTTGCTTGGATATCTTGGCCCATTGAGCTGCCCTGACTAAATATTTAGATCGCTGGGTATCATAATGTCACATACGGTACCGCCCGATCATACCTACACCAAGTTATCAGTTTAGAAGGGAAACTCAATTCTTTGAGAAAATCCGATTCGAACTAGTACCTTATCTTATGGTTCTTGAGCCTCATTTCACCACAATAGTTTTACGAATTTAATAAAACTAGTTATTAATAAAAGTGGTACTATCAAATTACTAAATTAACACACATATGTTGACTTAATTCAAGCCAGAAGCATTAAAGCAAATCACAACTCATGTATTTTAATGAACACATCAATTAGTGAGTATGCCAATCAAACCAAACAATAAAACACTAATTCAAAACGAAATGACAGTGATTCTCATACGTTTGCATAATCTAATCTCCAAGCAATAAAACAGTTTTCTGGAATCCCAAATGTACAACAATTTATACAGCTTCAAATCACCATAATTGGAACGAAATCAAACAATTAAATTGGGAATTTTTGATGATTACCTGTAAGAATCAAGATAACAAAACTAAAAATCAAGAACGAGCTCGTCTTTGCTGTCAGAAAAGTAATGAAGAACATACGGAGCGACCCGAATAGCAGCGGCCCACGCCCCGATCAAGGCGACATGAACACGAAGCTTCAGAGCGGCTTCTTTTTCGTGCTTTCGCATGAACATCCCCGGAAACATCTTAGATCCGATCTGTGTTCGGTTTTCCTTTCTCCGATTGTCGTGTTTTAGCAAAATTAGCAATATCAAATTATCAATAAACCCTAACTTTCTCTCAGCCCACATAAGGTTTAACTAATCCAAGCCCATTGCGGCCCAGCTACTATAGAACATTTTTAGTTAATAAATTTACAGCCACCATTGGCGGCTTAGGGGTGCGAAGTAGTGATCACACCAACTAGATTTTTTAAGAGTCTTGAAATTTTGAATTTTTTAAAGTATTTTGTATCAAATTAGTTTTAAACAAAATATAATTTTGTTACGTAAAAAACATGATTTTGTTACACTAATTTTATTTTATTATATATTTTACTTATTTTTTATATCAGTCATCAATGATTTATGAATTATTTAAATGTACAAGGGTCCAGTTTAATACTCGCACATGGTCATCAAAATCTCGGAGATGGCCCTGACAACCACAACAATTCATGCACCCGATACGACTCGTGCTCATCTCGTTTGACTTAAACTCGAATTAGGATTGTAAGTAAGGTTTTCAATCTTGGCTCAGGCTTTGTTAATCAGGCTTCAATAGAGGCTTGAGCACGTTTGAAGTTGACTCTATTCATGTTTACACCGAGTCAATGTCAGGTAAGTTGCAATCAATTTTATATGCTTACGCTTTACACCACCACCATTTGTAATAATCTAGGGAGGGTGTGCTAACCAAATTACTAAAAATCAGATTTGGCTTGCTCGAATTTATAGTTTTTTATTTCAATGAAAAACTAAATTAACAAATATAGAGTTATAACAAATAATTTATTGCATTTTCTTTTTGAATAAAAAAGAAAGGTAATATGTTTCTTTTAAATACTATGCATGTTTTAGGTTTCAATTTAAAAAAAAAAAAAAACGATAATTACACATGATCCAATCTAACTGACTCTTGATTAATATGTATTGGAGTACTCTTTTAAGAAATTAGTGCACACACGCATATATATATATTTCATAAACAAAAAATAAATAAATAAAATATAAATATTAATCATCTCCAAAGTCCAAATTTGAGAACGTAGAATTAATATTATATTAGTTCACGCGGAAATTGAAAATATTGAAATGCAACAGTTCAATAATTGTCTATAATATATATATATATATATATATATATATATATATATAGGAAGGATATTTTGGAAACCTAGTTGAGATAAAGAAACTTTGAAAACCTTATGTGGACCATATATCTTGATTTTTAATGGTGGAGATTAAAGGTAATAAAGTTGATTGGATTTTTTTGGATTAAAAAAATTGAATGTGGTACAAAATAGTACAATAAGGATAGAATTGGAAATGTGTGTTGTGCACTTTTTTGACTTTGATATTAAAAATAAAGAAGAAATAGTCTTCCCCTCATTTTCTCCTTTTCTTTCATTCTCATCAGAATTTTGCCTAATGAATATAACTTTTCATCTTTTCTTTATAGTTGACAAATTGAGTAGTGTTACATCTAATTTACGTTTTTTGATTTCAGATAAAACAAAATATTTTCATATTTAAATATTTCATTCTTTTTTTTCACCTTTAATTTTCCCACATTTTTTCCTCCATTTGTTTTCCCACCTTTTTAAATTTCCCCCCTTTTATTTCTTATCAGAAATTTGACACATGAATATAACTTTTCATCTTTTCTTTATAGTATACAAATTGCGTCATGTTACATCTAATTTACGTTTTGACTTCAGCTAAAAAACAAAAGATTTTCATCTTTAAATATTTAATACCTTTTATTTTTCCCACCTTTAATTTTCCTACATTTTTTTCCCACCATTTGTTTTTTCCAACTTTTTAAATATTTCCCTCATTTGATTTCTCACCATAAATTTTGTCACATGAAACTTTTCGTCTTTTTTCCTTATAGTATATAACTGCTTTCTTGTTACATCAAAATTACGTTTTTTAATTTCAGCTCAAAAAAAAAAAGATTTTAATTTTTAAATATTTCATACCTTATATTTTTCTCACATTTTATTTTCCCACATGCTTTCCCACAATTTGTTTTCTCCAACTTTTTAAATATTCCTCCCGTTTTTCAAATGGATGCTGGCTTTATATAACAGTTGTATATGTTACATCAATGTGTTACATATATGTAACAGGAACCCTGGCTTTATATAACTGATGTATATGTTACATCATACATATATGTAACATTGTGTTACTCCGGTTGAAATCCCAGACGCCGACAATGTCGAAGCGCCACCAACGCCAGCACCAGGAAACATGCCTTCACCACCGGCAGTTGGTGAAACGGTGGGAACTCCGGCATCCAGAGAGCTGAATCCGGATTGTTGAGAATCCACCATATCTTCAGGTTAAAACACCATCGAGGAAGCGACAACGACTTGATTAATTTATCAATAAGTAGGTTGTTATACTCTGTTAAAATGGTCTGCGATTTTTTTTAGAGGAGGAAGGTGGAACCACAAACGTCGATGTAGAAGAGGATGACGATGGAAATTTGGTCGGCGATAGAAATCCTAATCAAGGACGAAACGATGATATTTACAACACGTAAGTTGTTATGTTCTATTAACAATTTTTTTAATCGATACTTTTTGATTAAATTTGGGGCGTTTTTTTGGCAAAAACGTTGATCTTTCATTTAGGGATGTGACATCCAATAAGACTACTACCAGTGATATTGTCGGTAATTCGCGACTACAATGGAGAAACTATACTTTTAGCACAATCATTTTCCGAATTGATCATTTAATACATTTTTGTATTATGTTACATCAAAGTTACATAATTTATAATTATTTCAGTTATGTATTTTTTATTTGTATTATGTTACATCGAAGTTACATGATTCATTATGCAAATGGTGATTTTTGTTGGTATTGTATGAAAAAATTGTAACGAGTATTGTCAAGAACAATTAATTCTAAGGTCATAAGATTTTAATTTATATTTATATTTTAAATTAGTGATAAGCATATATGTTACATTTAATGGTTATAAGCATTTATGTAACACATGTAAGTATGTGAAATTTAATACAATAAGTAGGTATGCAGCAAAGTGTTAGATATATGTAACAAATATATAATTTAGAATGTCTCTTTAAAATATCTATCTTTTAATATATTTTGTATAATGTTACATTAAAGTTACATCATTGAAAATTATTTCAGCTACGTACTTTTTATTTATATGTTAAATCGAAATTACATGATGAAATAGTGGGAACTCCGGCGGTAGATGTCGTGATGGGATGAATTGAGACAGGTGGTTGTGTGGAGAGGCGGATTCCGACTAATTATGTAACGTGGTTCAATTTTATTAATTTTATATACATAGCCAATTGTTACATTGACGTTACATAAAAATTACATATATGTAATTTTAACATCTATGTAACACATATATATTCCAAAAAAAAATCCGGTTATACTAACTTTACACATGTAATTTGCATGTAAACATAAGCTTAAAAATATTTGAGCAAAAAAAGAAAACCAAAAAAAGAATAAAAATTATGAAATATTGACCAAAATATAAAATTTGTAACATAATAATCTAGTTACACTAACTTTACATATGTAACAATAACGTAACATAATGAAATGTTATAGAATGTAACATTAAAAGTTTTAAAACAGTATAACAAGTCCGTCGAGATGTAAAATAAACGTAACTTGAGTGTTAGTTTCTATAATATTAGATTATAAGTATCTGATTGTATAAAATATTACTAACCATAAAAAAATTTCGTTTATACATAACATTGTTATGAAATAATATATAATTTTTTTTATTTAAATATACCGAAATGCAAAATTAGGGTATTTATTATGAAATTATGCGTTTATAAAAAGGAATATTAATTGAGGAGGGAAAAATGGTGTGAAAAATAAAAGAAGGAAAAAATGGGGGGGATATTTAAAAAATAATTTTTTTTCAATGTAAATTTGAACACCGTAACTCAATACAAAAAAATGGTGGGAAAAATAAAAGGTGGAAAAAGTAAAAAGGTTGAAAATATTTACAAATTAAACTTTTTGTTATTGAGCTTTAAACACCGTAACATTGATGTAACACAACAACAATTATGATGTAACATGACAAATGGTGGGAAAAATAAAAGGTGAAAAAAATAAAAAGGTGGAAAAAATTAAAAATCGTAATTTTGATGTAACAAGTAATCGGTTGTATACAATAAGGAAAAGACAAAAAGATTAATATAGCAAATTTTATGGTAAGAAATCAAATGGGAGAATATTTAAAAAGTTGAGGAAAACAAAATGATAGGAAAAAAAGCTGGGAAATTAAAGGTGGGAAAGTAAAAGGTGGAAATAAAAGGTATTAAATATTTAAAAAATGAAATCTTTAATTTTTTAGCTGAAATAAAACAATGTAAATTAGATGTAACACCGACGTAAGTTGTATTATGTAAATAAAAGACGAAAATATTCATGTGGGGAAAAATCTGGTGGGAAATGGAAGGGGGAAATTTAAAAACAAATTTATTTTTTTATTATTTTAACTAGGTTAGAATCCCGTGTATTACACGTGTTGCAAAAAAAATTACATATACATATCTGTTAAGAAACACTTATATGACTAAAAAGTCTGTATATTACATAATTTAACTAAACTCAAATTTTACAAAAGTTGAATAAAATATAATATAAACTTAAATTAAATTAAAGTATGCATATTTTTCTTTAGCACACTGAAATTAACTTGACTTAAAGTTATATTAATACATATAACTTTTTTTTTCAAATTACTTACTTTTTATTATTTCAACATAGTATATTTTTATCATTCAAATCATTCATTCATATTAAAATTTTCAAATATTTTAAAATCACTCTTAAAAACAATTAGTATCATTAATCTTTATTTTCAAATATTTTAATAAATATAATTTGAATATGAATATACTTGAAGAATTAAAAATAAGTTGTTAAATAAAAATATATGTTTATTTAAAAGCTTCATAAATAATTTCATCTTTATACAATTAATTAATAATATATTAATTATTATTTCTAATTAAATAATAAATATAGATAATTAATGAAGAGAGAGAAGCGGGAAAAACAAAATTTAGATGACATAGAAAGATGACAAGTGTCCACAATTATTTTTATTTATTAGTATATATATATAGATATAGATTTGATGAGAGAGAATGTGGTAAATTAATAAAATAGTGGGTGATAGTACAAATGGAGTAAAAGACTATAGTACCCTTGTGTTTAATAATTTTAGTAAAATGAAATAATGATGTGGTAAATTGTGAACCAAGTATTGGGTTTTTGAAGTTTGCACATCTCAAGTGGGTTTCTATAATATATACATGCCCTATATATATATTTCATAAACAAAAAATAAATAAATAAAATATAAATATTAATCATCTCCAAAGTCCAAATTTGAGAACGTAGAATTAATATTATATTAGTTCACGCGGAAATTGTAAATATTGAAATGCAACAGTTCAATAATTGTCTATAATATATATATATATATATATATATATATATATATATATATATATATATAAGGTACGAGTGTAAAACTAACCAGCAAAGTAATCCGTTGACGGTGGTTAGATCGACAACAATGGCGTCGCAAGTATCGAAGGGAACCGCAGGGAGAACAATGGTGTGCTTATTTGGCTGTGTCGGATTTTCTGGGTTTTTTTATGTATTCGTTATGGATCGCTTCGCTTCTTGTTTCGACTTACAAAACAGGTAAATTTTAAATGTGTATTTAGAACCAAAACCAGACACACAACCTATATTCTTTTGCGAATTTAATACATTTTCATTTGAATTAACTGGCTGGTGGCTACCGGTCAGACTTGGAACTGATCGAACCAGATGATTTGATCGGATTAAATTTTTCTTGTTTTTTTTTCCTTGCAAAATAACATTTCGTGATTTACTTTCTACGTTAATTTCATATTTTGTTTATTCAGTGCGTTTTTAGTAATGTTACATAACCACTAAAAATGTATTGTTATACTTTATTTTAACTTTGTAACATATTTATATGTTTAAATTTGAAATCAATTATGATGTCACAGTGAATAATCTCAATGGAAATAGCATGTTCCTTTTTAACCACTTTGTTTTTATATTTGTTGCAGGTGGTTGATGTTTGAATATGTATCAGTTGTCATAAATCTGGGTGCTATAGTGGTACTTGTTCCTATCAATTTAGCAACTAATTTACAATTGACACCCTTTATTTAGATGGATTCTTTCGATCGACATAGTCTAATTATGTAGTAAAGTGTGACCAAAAGCCTTCTAACGTGACGTGATGATAGCTTCTTGATTTCTTTTGTGAGATGTCTTGATTTCAGTATTTTTGAAAATAGCTTTTTCTCTTTTTTTTCGTGCCATTAACAATATCACATGATAATATCCACAGCCAAGTCATCACTTCATGAGGGAACTCAATACTTTGAGAAAACCACCTTGTGGGATTCGAACCCAAGATCATATGATTTTTAAGTCTTATCTCACCACCAAGATACTAATAGGTTGTAATACCTTTGGTGTAAATTATTTTTTTTTCTGGATTAGCATGTGTTTTCCTAGCAAGGGTTTCCTCCTGTATAATGAGGTCTAGTCCGTTTGACGAGTAATGCTTGATTTAACGATTAAAAAAATTATGCATTAAAATGGGTCCTTTTTATCATATCTACCTACCTATTATAAAGTCCTTTTTATACATTTTTAAATTAAAAAAAAACAATACGTTATAAATATATGCATAAAACATGTTTTAAAACCAAATTATTATAAGATATAAAATTTTTCAAAAATATAGTTTTCTAAAACGAAATATTTGAAGAAATAAACTTTGTAAAAATTAGTGTTTAATGAACTAATATTTTTTTTATTACTTAAAGTATTAAATTATACGAAATTTAATCATATTTTATTTAAAAAGTCATTTTATATATATTGTTTATATTTTCATTTATGACTATTTATTATATCTTTTATTCAATGCATATAAACACACATGGGTTAACAACCTAATAATAATAAAATGAAAATGATAACGATACTCTTATTATTTATATGAGAAATTTATAGAATAATACCACATACAATTAAAATGAAAATTATATTAGATAAAATTGATATTACATGTGTAAATTAATTCGAACCAAAGTCTTTAAGACTTGCCACAATGGTAGCCCCGCCCGGCCAGCGGGCTCCTCCCCTGCCACGGTGCCCAGCGGGAACACCGCCCCTAGGCCAGCGGTGCCCCGCCCAACGAGCCGGAACGGCCCCCGCTCCCCGTTCGGTTTCCATGATCCTCATTGGTTGGTTCAAAGTGGTGGGCATTGTGGGTGGAATAGTGAGGAAGGGTTTTCAGTGGGGTGACCATTGTGGGTGTTAAAGGTTTTCAATGAGGTGATGACGTGGCATGAAATTTCAGTAGGGAAGAGTTTTCAGTGGGGTGACCGTTGTGGATAGCCTAATAGGTTATTTGGCAATGCCTTCTTGTATATCCTTGACTTTAACGTTTTGATATTTTTGACTGCAACAATAAACAAATCATGTTAACTATTTTAATTGAGGTACACATGTAATGTGTTTTTCTTAAAAGAAATTTGGTATACCTTTTTAAAGATGGACGCTATGTCTTTCAACTGAATCAATATTATTAACTCATGGGAGTTGGTGTTGTAGAACACAAGTAGAATCATGTGTTTAAATAAGTAGATGAGAATGATCAAAGAATTGTTGCAAATTCTTTATTGAAAACTCTAGCAAGGCTCAACTTGACACACCTTCATTCTTCATAAATCATAAGTTCGAAACATTCTTTAAACACGCGTTGAAACATCTCGACTTTTTGGGTTTTGAAGTATTCAACTTGGGACATGTTAATAATATGCTTACTTTAGAACATATTTTGTGTCTTTTATAGAAAAACACATCTATGTCAAAAAGTATAGTATTCTAAGTAGTATGTACTGCCATAGATATCTAGGTACCACCTGAGGTTGCATATGGTAGATTGTGTGTTTAAAGAGTTGGTGTTATTTTATGCATTTTTCGACTAATGTTTAAATTGATATATCGAAGATGAGTTGAAACATCCTTGTTTTTCATAAACTATAGCTAAAACACCTTTTTAAAATTTTTTAATTAAACATCCAAACTTATAGTGATTTGGACGTATCTAACTCTTGCGTTTTTATTAAAACCAAGGACGGTTCTTTATTAGGGCCCGGGGGGCTCCGCCCCCTGTTTTTCCGGTCAGAAGGGTCGATTCAGTAGTATATTGTCGAAAAATCATTCGGCCTCCTTCGTTTTCTTTCTAAAAATCATTCGGCCCCATCCATTATCTTCCTAAAAATTCTTCGGCCTCCTCCGTTTTCTTCCTAAAAATTCTTCGGCCCCCTCCGAGCTTTTTTCAAGCTCCGTCCCTAATTAAAACATCAAACTTTGGTATTTCAACTTGCATTTTGATTAAAACATTCAACTTTAAGCGTTGATATTTCATTTATCATAACTTCATTTTGAACCCAATGTATAATGTTTGTTTCGTATATCTTGAATTAGGTGGACTAATGTGGTGGTATTTTGGTAATATTTAGGCTTGGGTTTTCTACAAGGAATCAAGTTGGATTGTAGCTACTATTGTAACTGTTTTATTAGCTGTTTTTACAAGGTAATTAATGTTCCTTTCTTTCATTATCAATTTAACATGCATATTTATAAATTTTTTTCTTATTATTATATAGTGTTGCTACGTGTGTATACGTGATTACCCAGTTTCTCAAGTTGTCACCAGAAGAATTTTCTAAGGACCCAATATATTTTGTGTTGGTGAGACGTGATAAAAGGTAACAATTAATATGATAACATCCTCAATTGCACAATTGCGATTACCATTTCGATGGCATATTATTTGCACTTGTTATTATTATTATTTTATTTTTATTATTATTTTTTCATTATTTTTTACCATTTTGACTTTGGTCACAGACTCACTAGTTTTATGAACGTTTTCTTCAATGCTAGTACCCGTTAATCCGTTATTGTAGTAGCGACTTTGTTCTCTCATGATAAATATGTATGGTAGGTTTTCAAAAACTAGCCAGAAAACAAACTGGTTGCTTTAATGGTTCACTAATAATCTAATAGACTTATTGAGTTGTACCGTCATATCTAATAGAAAAGTTAATACTATTTATACATATCTAATTTTTGTAAAATTAATTAAAAAAATATATTTTTTGATATAAATTTGCAATTTCAATAAATCATTAAAACTTAAATAAATAAAACAAGAAATTTGAAACGTGCATTGTGACGGGATGGACGTATAGACTTTTAAAAAAGTTTATCAACAACATGTGACACGTTTACAAACTTTGTTAAGAGTGTTGCATCAATCACATTAATGTGGTTAAAGACATAAAAAGAAATGTCCCGCGAATATGGTTCAGTGGTAAGATGAGAACCAAGTCTCATTTGAGACGCAGCTTCGAGTCTCACTTGGGCCATTTTCAAGAGACACCTGGTGAAGGGTCGTGCGCGGATATTTTCAGGGTACGATTCTGATGGGGGGCGAGAGTTTACCTATTTCACGGGGTTCCCGCGCATAAGGGGTAAGTCTGCACCTCTGCTAGTTGGACCAAGTTAATACAACATACTGGTACGTGGAGACCTCTGCCGCTCAAAAAAACACATAAAAGAAATGAATAAGTTACAGTGCTTTGGTTGTGTAGATTGAAACATTAGGAAAAATATAATTATATAATAATACTAGCCTAAAACCCCATGTATTACACGGGTTGGATCACCCAAAAAATGATAAAATTAAGTTAAATCACGAATACATAATAAACCAAATTATCATCTCATTGATTAAGATGATATGATAAAATTGATTTTTTCGGCATGATTCAAATGAATGCTATTCAAATTAACAAATTGAAGATTAAAAAACAGTGAAGGTTGAAGTTTTCTTTTGAAATATTGTTTCGTATTACATAAATATATATAAAGTATACGCAAATCAATTAAGGTTCTTATCGTATTAATAATTTCAACTTTTGAAATTATACAATAATCACTCAATATTACTGAGTTATTACTCAATTCTATTTTTTTAGGAGGGACCGAACATGAATTCTAATTGTCAAATTTAATCACCTAATATACAGATTGGGTCTTAAACTTTTTTTAAGGGGGCTATGAGTGATTAAGAATACATTGTTATACGTATGCATGGCAAAATGAGCGAGTTGGTAACGGGTCATAACGGGTTTGGGTCATGATGGGTGCAGGTCAGAAGAGTTTTAAACAAAATCAGTTCGGGTCTAAATGGATTGTTATTAAAAATCATCAATTTAATTTAAGTTAAGATGTGTTATAAGTAAACAAATAGTTCATCTGGATAATTTTTAATGATTATCTTATAAAATATGTTATTAATTATTCTTAAATATTTGAATCTATTACATTTACATAGTTTTTTGGTTACCCATCTTGAACCGTATTGTGTTTAAGTGCTACCCATCTCAACTCGTTTACAACAACAATAGCAACAACCTTACCCAGTGTATACCCACTTTCCAATAGGGTCTGAATAGAAGGATATATACAAACCTTACCCATATCCCAATTGGGATAGAGAGGCTGCTCTGGAAGAGTCCCCGGCTCAAAGTTATCGTTTGAAGTTGATCAACCCAATGATTTTAACGTTATTTTCACAAAATAATTAAAATAACGTTAAAATTAGTGCATTTTTACTTTTGTCTCTTAAGGGCCCACACATATAAACAGCCGTCCATCTTAACTCATTTAATATTATGATATTGCACATTTCAACCCATTATACTACAATTGTTTACCCAAACCAACTCATTTCCTTTGATATGGGTAAAAATTGCCACCTCTATACGCCACTAAGTCACTAACTACAAATTACAAATTTATAGGGATGACATGAAACACAAGAATGGAACATTAGTGACAACTGTCAAAATAATCTTTTCTACGTTAGCATGTCTTGTGCTTGGTATTATTATCAACTTGATTATTGTAGATGGATCTCCGTTTCGTGCCAAAGCATTCTCGTCGTAAGCTCCTTTTACAACTTAGTTTCATCAGCTCTCTTAATTAATTACAGTTCTCATCAGGGATGTTATCGGGTCAATCTGATCGGGTTTCGGGTTAATCAATTCGTGTTAGTCGGGTTTTCCTCATAACATATTGACCCGCAACCTGACTTTAATAACATTCGGGTTAGTTGGGTCACTGATTATTCGGGTCGGGTCAGTCGTTTAATATTTATTTGCTATTATCTTGACTCAATTTAAATTGCTACAAGTAATTCATGTTCCGAACATATAAGACAATGAAAAATGCGTTAAACCATATTTTATTTGATTAATGGTCATAGTCATAACTAGTTAACTTACTAAACATTTAGGTGAAAAATAAAATGTGGTTTTATTATTAATTATTAATAATTAATATATATAGACAAATATTAATCATCCTTACCCGGGTTAACCCGAAACCCGACTAAAAATTTAAAATATATTTGAAACCCGACCCTATTATAACAGTTCAGCTTAATTGAGTTGACTTAAATAAGCCGACAAACATTTTTGTCCCGAATAACCCAACCATATGAAGCTTATTCGGATTTTGGGTAGTCGAATTCGGGTATTTTCGACACCCCTAGTCCCATTCATAATTAAGCAACGTGTATTATTAACCTAAAGTCGATATAAATTAATAAATAAATATTGCTTTTGATTACAGGTGCATGATAGGAACATTATTCGACTACTATGCCAACGTTGGTGTTTTATCGGTACGTCGTCTCCAGTCATGATATGCATTAATTAGTTGGTTTGTTTGTGCCGGCTTTGATTTTAAGACCACTAATTGCTTACTGACATACCAAAGGGCTTTGTCCTAGCGGTATCCCTTGGCTTTTCAATTAGAAGGTCATGAGTTCAAATCTCTTTTAAGGCGAAATAAGGGTCCTTGAGAGGTTAGGCCGTCAGTGGGTTTTCCGGTGCGGTTTCCTCCTAGGGTGGTGGTGAGGTCTCAACGGAGGTCATGATAACTAGAACTTTGTGACGTGGCCTGAAAATCAGTGGTTTACACGTTGAGATCAAATGTCGTTAAAAAAATTGCTTAGTGATATAATGACGCGTGTTACACGTCATGTTACGTCAATTTTGAAATATCCATTTGTGTGTATATATTTTTTACTTGTCGGGACTCATTTTTATATTAACATTTCATATAACGCTAAGTTGGTTTTCGTACATAAACACAAACCCAGTAAATTTTCATCTAGAGTTTTTAGCAAATTATGATCTCCGGATTAGGGATGTCAGGCATGCGGCTATGATAACGGGTCAGATACGACTCGTTAAGATATGACACGAAAACTTATCATGACTGTTTTTTCAGCACAAACACAGCTCGTTTAAAACGTGTAAACATGAAATGACCCATTAAGAAACCTGTTAACAGTTAACAATATTAATGATCTGTTAAAAAACCTGTTAAAGAAATGTAAAAGAAACTGTTAAGGAGCTAGGGTTAGAGAATTAATAATTATTAGAAGGTAATAGGTTACCCACCTATTTTATTATGTTATTGATTTTAAATTATAAACAAGTCTTAATGGATCTTAATAGGTCTTAATCGGTTTTTACCTGTTTAGACTTGAAAAATAAATAGGTTTTAACGTGTTGACATGTTTCATACACGAAACATGTTAAAGGAAAACACATCACATGTTAAAGTCGTGTCGTGTTAACATGTTCGTGTCTGAAATTGTCAATCATGCATTGAGACCAACTTGTATGAGCCTAATATACCTATCTTATCCGTGTATGTTTGCAAAAAAACTATTTTCCACGAATCAAACCCGTGGCTTTTGAGTCACATGAGAACCATCTTACCGTTGTTTCAAGGTCCCCCCCCAATAAATGACAACCATGGGTATCCTTGGAAGCCCCTTTGTGGGTGCTGTTATACATTTGTTGGATTTAAAGCTAACAAATTGAAAACTAATGACAACCGTGTCTGCGTGATTTTACACTTAAAGAATAAATAACACTTACGTGATAAAATCACACATACTTCATACACTTAACACGAAAAAAAATACCGAAACCATATATTCATATAACATGCTGCAATTTGAAAGTCCTTAAAGAGGAGTATCTATACATTGCTTTCCCCCTTTTTCTGATGCACATATTCATGAGGTAATTACAAATAATAATAATAATAATACATGTTTTGCCTAAAATATAAAAACACATGTATTTTGTACTAGATATTTATATTGATTTCTTTTTTTTTTACTGTATTTTCTTTTGTATAGTATTTTTGTACTGGATTTTTATTTTTTTGTATTATGTTATATTTTTTTTTGTATTGGGTTTTCGTTTTTATGTTTCATGCAAAATTGTATTTTTAATGGATCATCCCCTATATTCATTGGTGTTGTTTTTAAGCTATGGATAGCATACAAGGAATCAAGCTGGATAACTGCTATCTTTTGGATACTCCTACTTGTATGTTTTCAGGGGTAAGAATTTATCTAAACTTAATCATCATTTTTCATGTTGAAACTTTATTTTATTTACCTTATGAAAAGGATCCTAAATTGTTTTCCCACTAAATACATCTCTATACAAAATTTATTTTTCCATATACATTCATGATGCATATATAGATGTTATATATGCCTGATGCATACACTGATTCGCTTCTTTTAAAATCATAGCGTCGCTACATGTGCATACATCGTGCGACAGTTGTTTAATCTGTCACCGGAGCAGCCAGTTTCCCTTATAATCTTCAACAACACTCACAGGCAAGTCCTACAAAAACTTAGGTTACATTTGATAGTTTTCAGTCTTGAGCATATGAAATGAGATCACTTAATATATGTTTAATTGCATATATCAAATAATCTCTCTCATTTGAGAAAAATATAAGTCAAGTGACTTGAAACTGGTCGTAAGTGCATGGGTTCGAATCAAAACCAACTGTTTCTACTGACATGTTTGTTAGAAAACTTATTGCTCGATCATTTGGACTTAGGGGTGTAAATGAGTTGAGTCGATCCCGAGCTCGTTTAGACTAAATAGGGCTCGAGCTCGGCTTGTTAAAAAATTTTTAGGCTCGAGCTCGGCTCGGCTCGTTTAGATTTTAATTATTTAATTTATGTACTTTAATTACTAATTTAATTAGATTTAATTGTATTTTCCAAATTTAACATAAAATATTTGATTTAAATATATTTATAATAATTTTATATATAAAAAATAATTAATTTTATAAATAAATACTTAATATAATAAATAAAAGTTATATAAAGAAAAAGCTCGTTAAGGCTCGCGAGCCGGCTCGAGCTCGATATGTAAAGCTCGAGCTCGGGCTTGGGCAGGTTAAGGCTAGGCTCGTTCGAGCTTTTTAACGATCCAATCCAGAGTATTTCACGAGCTGCCTTGGTTCGTTTACACCCTATTATTTTGGACAAAGAAGTTACATGCAGATATATAGTCTTATCGAGTGAAACCGATTGGCCAGATGCATGATTGTTTCTAATTCTTTATATGTTTTGATCGCAGAGATTTGTTGTCAAGTGATCCATTGTTGGTGGAGCATGCCAATGAATAACTAGAATCAACAACTAATGTTTTCATGATAGTAATAACCGTTTAGATCCAACTAATAAGGTTAATTATTGTTTCTTGAAATGTATCCATGATCATTAAGATATATATAATTCGCCTTTAATTTCTTGTATGACCAAAACATTAATTAAGATGATGACTTTTATCTTGTCTTTAATTTATATCTTTTAATTTCAAAACAATCACTAGATTGTGGTTATCAGGACGTTGAACCTGTCTCTTATACCAATTCAAGTCCAATAATCGTCTCACTTGCTCAAATGTCTAATTGGATTGTAATTTTTGTAAAACTTCATCATGCTCACCATTGAAAAATTGGAGGTTAAACAAGTAAACTCATCAACTTGTTTGTAACCTGTTAACCTTTTTAACACGTTTATATAAATGAATCATATGAGGTGTGATCTGTTACACGAACAGGGCCGCCTACCAATATACCAAGCAATCCAAACAAGAGCTTAGGACCCTAAAAATATATGGCTTATAGCCTAGTGGTACTCCTTGACCACCAGCAATGGGAGGTCTTGGGTTCAAGTCTCGTCTGGAGCAAAGAAATTTCTGGGTGAGCTAGGGGGTTTTCTCAGTGTGAGTTTCCTCCTAGATTGTGTGGCGGTTTCTCGATTTGGCACTCGCCAACGACCGGCTTTAAATGTTTCCGGTGGTTGGTAGCGGTCTGTGGTCGCAGCCGTGGGTTGTTGGGTCCGAAAACTTGTTTATCTATTCAAAAAAAATGGCCAATGAGACCACCATCAGGAGCTGTGACACTTGGACCCCGCTAGGAGCGTTGCCCTTAAGACCACGCAACTTTTTTATATTAAACGATTGTACATTCCGTATCTATAACTTTTTAATATTCCTTACATTCAATTACACTAAGATATAAAACATGTTTTAAGTTTTAATTTTAGAAAAACGGTAATTATACATGATCCATCCGACTCTTGATTAATATGTATTGGAGTGCTCTTTTACGACATTAGTATATATACATATATATATATATATATATATATATATATTTTATTTTAGAAACAAAAAATTAATTAATTAATTAATTAAATATAAATATTAATCATCTCCAAAGTCCAAATTTGAGAACGTAGAATTAATATTATATTAGTTCACGCGGAAATTGAAAATATTGAAATGCAACAGTTCAATAATTGTCTATATAATAATATAAATATATATATATATATATATATATATATAAGGTACGAGTGTAAAACTAACCACCAAAGTCATCCGTTGACGGTGGTCATATCCACAACAATGGCGTCGCAAGCATCGAAGGGAACCGCAGTGAGAACAATGGTGTGCTTATTTGGCTGTGTCGGATTTTCTGGGTTTTTTTATGTATTCGTGATGGATCGCTACGCTTCTTGTTTCGACTTACAAAACAGGTAAATTTTAAACGTGTATTTAGAACCAAAACCAGACACATAACCTATATGCTTTTGCGAATTTAATACATTTTCATTTGAATTAAATTTTTCTTGTTTTTTTTTCCTTCCAAAATACCATTTAATGATTTACTTTCTACGTTAATTTCATATTTTGTTTATTCAGTGCTTTTTTTTTGTACTGTTACAAAACCTCTAAAACATGTATTGTTATACTTTGTTTTAACTTTGTAAGACCTTGCGGTATGCCGGGTGGGAGGGGCGTGGGTGGGTGTGGACGAATGGTGGAACACCGCCCCCCATAGGCGTTGATGGGTTGGGCGTGGCCACAGCCACGCCTCTCCCTTTCTTCTTGACCTTTGACCGTTCCTTTCTTCTTGGGCGTGGGTGGGCATTTCCACCACTTTTGGTGGAGTGGGTGGCTGTGGTGGGCGCCTACGTGGCGCATACGTGGAGTGGTTGGACCAAGGGGCATACCCTATGGTCTAACATATTTACATGTTTAAATTTGAAATTAATTATGATGTCACAGTGAATAATCTCAATGGAAATAGCATTTTCCTTTTTAACCACTTTGTTTTTATATTTGTTGCAGGTGGTTGATGGTTGAATATGTATCACTTTTCATAAATCTTGGTGCTATAGCGGTACTTGTTCCTATCAATTTAGCAACTAATTTACAATTGACACCCTTTATTAAGATGGATTCTTTCGATCGACTTTAGTCTAATTATGTTGTAAAGTGACCAAAAGCCTTCTAACCTGACGTGATGATAACTTTTTAACTTCTTTTATGAGATGTCTTGATTTTATTATTTTTGTAAATAACTTTTTTCTTTTTTTTTTGTGTGCCATCAACAATACCAAATGAATCGTATTCATAGTCAAGTCATCAGTTCACGAGAAAACTCAATACTTTAAGAAAACCACATTGTGGGATTCGAACCCAATACCATATGATTTCTAAACCTTATCTCATCACCAAGATACTAATAGGTTGTAATACCTTTGGTGTAAATTAATTTTTTGTGGATTAACAGGTGTTTTCCTAGCAAGGGTTTCCTCCTGTATAATGAGGTCTAGTCCTTGACGAGTAACGCCTGATTTAACGATTAAAAAATTTATGCATTAAAATGGGTCCCTTTATCATATCTATCTACCTATTCTAGAGTCCTTTTTATACATTTTTAAATAAAATTTTCAAAAATATAGTTTTCTAAAACGAAATATTTGAAGAAATAAACTTTGTAAAAATTAGTGTTTAATGAAATAATATAATTGTTTTATTACTTAAAGTATTAAATTATACGAAATTTAATCAAATTTTATTTAAAAAGTCAGTTTATATATATTGTTTGTATTTTCATTTATGACTATTTATTATATTTTTTTATTCAATCCATATAAACATGCATGGGTTAGCAACCTAATAATAATAAAATGATAATAATAATGTTCCTCTTATTCTTTATATGAGAAATTTATAGAATAATACCACATACAAAATGAAAAATATATTAGATAAAATTGATATCACATGTTAAATTAATTCAAACCAAAGTCTTTAATTAATAGGTTATTTGGCAATGCCTTGTTGTATATCCTTGACCTTAACGTTTTGATATTTTTGACTGCAACAATAAACAAATCATGTTAACTATTTTAATTGAGGTACACATGTAATGTGTTTTTCTTAAAATAAATTTGGTATACCTTTTTAAAATGGACGCTATGTCTTTCAACTGGATCAATATTAACTCATGGGAGTTGGTGTTGCAAAACACGAGTAGAATCATGTGTTTAAATAAGTAGATGAGAATGATCAAAGAATTGTTGCAAATTCTTTATTGAAAACTCTTGCAAGGCTCAACTTGACACACCTTCATTCTTCATAAATCATAAGTTCGAAACACTCTTTAAACACGCGTTGATCGAAACATCTCGACTCTTTGGGTTTTGAAGTATTCAACTTGGGACATGTTAATAATATGCTTACCTTAGAACATATTTTGTCTCTTATAGAAAAACACATATGTCATAAAGTATAGTATTCTAAGTAGTTTGTACATCCAAAGATATTTAGGTACCTGAGGTTGCATAGGGTAGAATTGTGTGTTTAGAAGAGTTGGTGTTATTTTATACATTTTTTGACTAATGTTAAAATTGATCGATATGTACCCAAGATGAGTTGAAACGTCCCTGTTTTTCATAAACTATAGCTAAAACACCTTTTTTTTAAAAATTTTTTAATTTAAACATCTAAACTTATAGGGATTTGGAAGTATCTAACTCTTGCGTTTTTGGCGTTTTACTTAAACATCAAACTTCAACTAAGATTTTGATTAAAACATTCAACTTTAAGCATTGATATTTCATTTATCATAACTTCATTTTGAACGCGATGCATGATGTTTCTTTCTTATATCTTGAATTAGGTGGACTAATGTGGTGGTATTTTGGTAATTAATATTTAGGCTTGGGTTTTCTACAAGGAATCAAGTTGGATTGTAGCGACTATTGTAACTGTTTTATTACCCGTTTTTGCAAGGTAAATAATGTTCCTTTCTTTCATTATCAATTTAACATGCATATTTATAAATTTTTTTTTTCTTATTATTATATAGTGTTGCTACGTGTGTATACGTGATTACCCAGTTTCTCAAGTTGTCACCAGAAGAATTTTCTAAGGACCCAATATATTTTGTGTTGGTGAGACGTGATAAAAGGTAACAATTAATATGATAACATCCTCAATTGCACAATTGCGATCACCATTTCGATGGCATATTATTTGCACTTGTTATTATTATTTTTTTATTTTTTTATTTTTTTTACCATTTTGACTTTGGTCATAGTCTCACTAGTTTTATAAACGTTTTCTTCAATGCTAGTACCCGTTAATCCGTTATTGTAGTAGCTACTTTGTTCTCTCATGATAAATATGTATAGTAGGTTTTCAAAAACTACGTATATATGTGTGGGTCCTTAAGGGGCAAAAGTAAAAGTGCACTAATTTTAACGTTATTTTAGTTATTTGTGAAAATAACGTTAAAATCATTGGAATGATCAATTTCAAACGATAACTTTGACCCGGGGACTCTTTCGGAGCAGCCTCTCTATCCCAATTGGGATAGGGGTAAGGTTTGTATCTATCCTTCCCCCCAGACCCTACTGAAAAGTGGAAATATACTGGGTAAGGTGTTTGTTTTCAAAAACTAGCCAGACAACAAACTGGTTGCTTTAATGGTCCACTAATAATCTAATAGACTTATTGAGTTGTACCGTCATATATAATAGAAAAGTTAAATACTATTTATACATATCTAATTTTTGTAAAATTAATTAAAAAAATATATTTTTTGATATAAATTTGCAATTTCAATAAATCATTAAAACTTAAATAAATAAAACAAGAAATTTGAAACGTGCATTGTGACGGGATGGACGCATAGACTTTTAAAAAAGTTTATCCTCAAGATGTGACACATTTACAAACTTTGTTAAGCATGTTGCATCAATTACATTAATGTGGTTAAAGACATAAAAGAAATGTCCAGTGAAGATGGTTCAGTGGTAAAATGAGAACCAAGTCTCATTTGAGACGCAGGTTCGAGTCCCACTTGGGCCACTTTCAAGAGACACCTGGTGAAGGGTCGTGCGCGGATACTTCCCGAGTATGATTCTGATGGGGGCAAGAGTTTACCTATTCCACGGGGTTCCCGCGCATAGGGGGTAGGTCTGCACCTCTGCTAGGTAGACCCGTTAAGACAACATATTGGTACGTGGAGATCTCTGCCGTTCAAGAAAACACATAAAAGAAATGAATAAGTTACAGTGCTTCGGTTGTGTAGATCGAAACACAGGAAAAATATAATTATACAATAATATTGATGTTCTTAAGTCATTAGTGTTTGTCTCATTTTTCATGGTAGCAATATGTTTCTGTTAGTCAATACAACCTTTGATGCCCAAAAAGTAACTCTAATTTGAATACAATTCCATTTTTAGTAAAATTTATAAAAGAAATCTAAGAAAAACATATAAACACACTTACAAAATATTCGTAAGAAGTTTAACATATGAAAACTAAATTAGTGAAAAATATTACCGACTAAAAAGTAGGGGTGTTCAAAATATTCGAAACTCGAAAAAATTCGAAATCCGAATCGTATCCGATCCCGAAAAAACCGTATCCGAAATCTATTTCGGGTTTTTCGGGTCGGATAATATTATTTTAGATTCGGGTCGGGTTTTGGATATGCAAAAAACTGGTTTTTTCGGGTCGGATATCCTAAAAACCCGAAAAAAACAGGGGTGTTCGGATGAACGAATTCGTGTTTTTCGGGTCGGATAATATATTTTGAATTTCGGGTCGGGTTTCGGATAGACCAAAAAAATTTCCAACCCGAAAAACCCGATTCGAAAAACTCGAAAAACTCGTTATCCGACCCGATGAACACCCCTAGTAGTAAAAAGGCATATGATATATTTTGATGAGTAATTTTAGCACAAGTGGTAAACCTAGAAATTTTTTTACGAGAGTCGGGAATTTTTTTCAAAATAATCATTTTAGTTAAGTACTTTATCTTTTTGTCCAATTCGAATGGGGTCGGGTTGGATCACTAAAAAAATTATAAAATTAAATTAAATCACAAATACATAATAAACCAAATTATCATCTCATTGATTAAGATGATATCATAAAATTGATTTTTTTTTCGGCATGATTCAAATGAATGCTATTCAAATTATCAAATTGAAGATTAAAAAACGCTGAAGGTCGAAGTTTTCTTTTGAAAAATTGTTTCGTATTACATAAATATATAAAGTATATGCAAATCAACTAAGTTTCTTATCGTGTTAATAAGTTTCAACTTTTGAAATTATACAATAATCACTCAATATTTGTAAGTTATTACTCCATTCTATTTTTTTTAGTAAGGGACCGATCATGAATTCTGATTGTCAAATTTAATCACTTAGTATACAAATTGGGCCTTAAACTTTTTTTAAGTGGGCTATGAGTAATTAAGAATACATTGTTATACGCCACTAACTACAAATTACAAATTTATAGGGATGACATGAAACACAAGAATGGAACATTAGTGACAACTGTCAAAATAATATTTTCTACGTTAGCATGTCTTGTGCTTGGTATTATTATCAACTTGATTATTGTAGATGGATCTCCGTTTTGTGCCAAAGCATTTTCGTCGTAAGCTCCTTTTACAACTTAGTTTCATCACTCTTAGTTAATCAGATCTTAATTAATTACACTTCTCATCATGGATGTTATTGGGTCAATCTGATCGGGTTTCGGGTTTATCAATTCGTGTTAGTCGGGTTTTCCTCATAAAATATTGACCCGCAACCCGACTTTAATAACATTTGGGTTAGTCGGGTCACTGATTATTCGGGTCGGGTCGGGTCGGTCGTTTAATATTTATTTGTTATTATCTTGACTCAATTTAAATTGCTACAATTAATTCATGTTCCGAACATATAAGACAATGAAAAATGCGTTAAACCATATTTTATTTGATTAATGGTCATAGTCATAAGTAGTTAACTTACTAAATATTTAGGTGAAAAATAAAATGGGTTTTATTATTAATAATTAATATATATAGACAAATATTAATCATCCTTACCCGGTTAACCCGAAACCCGACTAAAAATTTAAAATATATTTGAAACCCGACCCTATTAACAGTTCAGCTTAATTGAGTTGACTCAAATAACCCGACAAGCATTTTTGTCCCGAATAACCCAACTATATTAAGCTTATTCGGATTTTGGGTAGTCGAATTCAAGTATTTTCGACACCCCTTGTTCCCATTCATAATTAAGCAACGTGTATTATTAAACTAAAGTCGATATAAATTAATAAATAAATACTGCTTTTAATTACAGGTGCATGATAGGAACATTACTCGACTTCTATGCCACCGTTGGTGTTTTATCGGTATGTCGTCTCCGGTCTCCAGTCATGATATGCATTAATTAGTTGGTTTGTTTGTGCCGGCTTTGATTTTAAGACCACTAATTGCTTACTGATATACCAAAAGGCTTTGTCCTAGCGGTACCCATTATGTAAGGTCATGAGTTCAAATCCCTTTCAAGGCGAAATAAGGGTCCTTGAGAGGTCAGGCCGTCAGTGGGTTTTCCGGTACGGTTTCCTCCTAGGGTGGTGGTGGGGTCTCAACAGAGGTCATAGTAACTAGAATTTTGTGACGTGGCCTGAAAATAAGTGGTTTACACGTTAAGATCAAATGTCGTTCAAAACACGTCATGTTACGTCAATTTTGATATATCCATTTGCGTGTATATTTTTTTTTACTTAGTCGGGACTCATTTTTATATTAACATTTCATATAACGCTAAGTTGGTTTTCGTACATAAACACAAACCCAATAAATTTTCATCTAGAGTTTTTAGCAAATTATGATCTCCGGTTTAGGGATGTTAGACATGGGGTTATGATAACGAATCAAACACGACTCGTTAAGACATGACACGAAAGGGTAAACAATACGAAAACTTATCATGACTGTTTTTTCAGCACAAACACGACTCGTTTAAAACGTGTAAACATGAAATGACCCGTTAAGGAACATGTTAACAGTTAACAATATTAATGATCTGTTAAAAAACCTGTTAAAGAAATGTAAACGAACATGTTAAGGAGCTAAGGTTAGAGAATTAGTAATTATTAGAAGGTATTAGGTTACCCACCTATTTTATTATGTTATTGATTTTAAATTATAAACAAGTCTTAATGGATCTTAATATGTCTTAATAGGTTTTTACCTGTTTAGACTTGAAAAATAAATAGGTTTTAACGTGTTGACATGTTTCATACACGAAACATGTTAAAGAGAAGCACATCACATGTTAAAATCGTGTCGTGTTAACATGTTCGTGTCTGAAATTGTCAGTCCTGCATTGAGACCAACTTGTATTAGGCCGTTGTTTCAAGGTTCCCCCCATAAATGACAACCATGGGTATCCTTGGATGATTGTCACATCCATCCTTGGAAGCCCCTTTGTGGGTGTTGTTATACCTTTGTTGGATTTAAAGCTACCAAATTGAAAACTAATGACAACCGTGTCTGCGTGATTTTACACTTAAGAATAACTAACACTTACGTGATAAAATCACATATACTTCATACACTTAACACGAAAAAAAAAAATACCGAAACCATATATTCATATAACATGCTGCAATATGAAAGTCCTTAAAGAGGAGTATATATACATTGCTTTCCCCCTTTTTCTCATGCACATATTCATTAGGTAATTACAAATAATAATACATGTTTTGCCTAAAATATAAAAACACATGTATTTTGTACTAGATATTTATATTGATTTCTTTTTTTGTACTGTATTTTCTTTTGTATAGTATTTTTGTACTGGATTTTTATTTTTTTGTATTATATTTTTTTTTTTTTTGTCTTGGGTTTTCGTTTTTATGTTTCATGCAAAATTGTATTTTTAATGGATCATCCCCTATATTCACTGGTGTTGTTTTTAAGCTATGGATAGCATACAAGGAATCAAGCTGGATAACTGCTATCTTTTGGATACTCCTACTTGTATGTTTTCAGGGGTAAGAATTTATCTAAACTTGCTCATCATTTTTCATATTGAAACTTTATTTTCTTTACCTTATGAAAAGGATCCTAAATTATTTTCCCACTAAATACATCTCTATACAAAATTTATTTTTCCATATACATTCATGATGCATATATAGATGTTATATATGCCTGATGCATACGTTGATTCGCTCCTTTCAAAATCTTTAACAGTGTCGCTACATGCGCATACATCGTGCGACAGTTGTTTAATCTGTCACCGGAGCAGCCAGTTTCCCTTATAATCTTCAACAACACTCACAGGCAAGTCCTACAAAAACTTAGGTTACATTTGATAGTTTTCAGTCTTGAGCATATGAAATGAGATCACTTAATATATGTTTAATTGCATATATCAAATAATCTCTCTCATTTGAGAAAAATATAAGTGAAATGACTCGAAAACGGGTCGTAAGTGCATGGGTTCGAATCAAAACCAACTGTTTATAATGACATGTTTGTTAGAAAACTCACTGCTCGATCATTTGGACGAAGAAGTTACATGTAGATATATGGTCGTATCGAGTGAAACCGATTGGCCAGATGTATGATAGTTTCTAATTCTTTATATGTTTTGATCGCAGAGATTTGTTGTCAAGTGATCCATTGTTGGTGGAGCATGCCAATGAATAACTAGAATCAACAACTAATGTTTTCATGATAGTAATAACCGTTTAGATCCAACTAATAAAGTTAATTATTGTTTCTTGAAATGTATCCATGATCATTAAGATATATATAATTCGCCTTTAATTTCTTGTATGACCAAAACATTAATTAAGATGATGACTTTTATCTTGTCTTTAATTTATATCTTTTAATTTCAAAACAATCACTAGATTGTGGTTATCAGGACGTTGAACCTGTCTCTTATACCAATTCAAGTCCAATAATCGTCTCACTTGCTCAAATGTCTAATTGGATTGTAATTTTTGTAAAACTTCATCATGCTCACCATTGAAGAATTGGCGGTTAAACAAGTAAACTCATCAACTTGTTGGTAACATGTTACCCTTTTTAATACGTTTATATAAATGATTTATATGAAGTGTGTTTCTGTTACACAACTTTAAATGTGCATGGTCGGATCTTTGGTACAAATATGATACAAGTTGTCTTCATGTTTATAATTCATCATCATGTCAACCCATCAACCTAAACCCCACCAATCTCATGTTATACCTGCTCCCAAACGAACAGGGTCGGCCGCCAATATACCAAACAACCCAAGCAATAGCTTAGGGCCCTAAAAATATAGGTTCTCTATTTTTTAAAATTTTTTACATATAGTGGGGTTTTTTTGGTTTGTAGGCTTTTTAGCTTGTGAGTTTTTTTAGCTTATGGTGTCTGTAATAAATAAGAGATACAATAAAGTCCGTATAAAAGACTTCTAATAGTCAATTGAAAAAGATTTTTTTAAAAATTTGATTATTAACATTTTATTAAAGAATTTGAATTTAGAAAAACTAGGAAAAAATTTTGATCTAAAGATTCTACTCATGTAAATATAAACACAAATTTTTTAAACTCCACAAGATATAAACTTTTAGTTTTTTTAACACTGGTCTCAAATCCAGATAAAGGAAAAGAGTTTTTAACGTAATTTTTATTGAAGCACATCACATTTTTATTCCACTTAAAACCCCTAAAATGGTTGTGCGAGACTTACACAGGAAATAGGGTCGGAGAATAAAACCACACTTCATTCATATCTTGAAACGGAGACTTGTTTTGTAAATATTAGATAATCCAGGGACCTGAACGGTAAATACTTCGACGTAACTAATGGTCCTTTGACTTTCCTTTCGTCATTGTTACAAGTCATCGTTAAACGCGTGGGCCTAAATTCAAAGAGTTTGAAATGGTCATTGCATCTCTGGTGGCGACATCTCCAAATTCATCGAAGTCAATTCTTCGTTCTTCGATCTGTTGCATCATCATCGTTTATTTCAATGTAGGGCCCATTGATTGACGATAGATTTTCCATGAAATTGTAATGGTTAAGTGCTCTGTTTTGATCAGTAGTCTTGTAATTGATCGTATATGGTATTTCCTGTCAAAACGTGTCTTTTGGTGTTTTTTAACGGTCAAATCAAACACCACTCGATCATCGAGAAACCCACACACCTGCATAGTCAAAAGCAATTGCTCACAAAAAAACTCGAACATAAGGATACCGCTGGATTAGAAGTCTTTAGTTGTGTCTTGTAGTGTTAAAACATGTCAGATGCAACACAACTGAATTTGCACATACATTATAAAACTTTATAGTTTTGATAAGCGTGACGTGTTGAACCATTAACCCTCTAACAACAAGAATTCTTAAATATGTTATTTGTGTCGTAAACGAATTATAATTGTAACCCGCTTAACCTCGTGTCGATTATGTCGTGTTTTGGATCATGCCATAAATTTCCTACTCAACTTACAAGTTTTATTTTATTTTTTTAATTTTTTATATTTTTTTTATTTTTTGGGAAAATCAAACCCGTTGAAATGGTCATTTCATCTTTGATAGGGACTTGTTACATTATTCATGTTTCTAGTGAAGTCAAGTCTTCGTTCTACAAGCCATCACGTCAGTGTTGCTTACTTTAGTAATTTCTGTCTTTCACATCAGACTCTCCATGAAGAATTATGAAGATTATATAGACCTTTTGTTGTTCATTTTGCTTCAAATAAGAATTACCACAATTGAGTCTGTTAAATTTACATAAGTAAGATATTACTGAGTATATTAGTTTGATAGTTTTGTTGATTGATTCAGTTAGATTAGCGAGATGGGTATCGTTTTGAGAAGCATATTACCAACTCGCGCATCGAAAAAAGATGAAGATGATGATTACAACGTCGAGTACTCGTTTGCAACCGAATACATGGGTCCTCCGATTTCCTATGAAATTCCTAAAGCAGTTCCTGTTGATGTTGGCAGCATTCCAACAGCTTCTGTTGTTTCCACACCTCTTAATTCTGGTTATCTGTCATTACCAGTTATCTATCCTGTAGGTAAGATACAGCCTGAGTTGTTTTCATCGAAAAATAACGAAAATAGCTTTCGTGCACGCGATTCATCAGAAAAAGAGGGAAGCTCAGCTTCATTAGCATTTTCAGATAGTCAAGAAAATGAAAATTCTCACGAATTTTCAATAAGCTCGGATGGTGATGGTGCGGATAACGATTGCCACGAGATTGAAGAACTTAGTGCTAGTGAAGATGATCAGACCCATCTCGAAATTCCAGATTATTATGACAAAACCACCCAAATTGTGACTTTTCGTGAACCCAAGTCCCGTACTATGGTTCAAGATGAAAGTGGTTATACCGAGCCAGGAATGGTGGTTCCAGAACGACCTCGGGCTAACCCGAATGTCAAAACAGGGTTGTGCCACCGTTGCCTTAAGGGAAACCGGTTCACAATGAAGGAGTCTTGCATTGTGTGTGATGCAAAGTACTGTAGTAAGTGTGTGTTGAGAATGATGGGGTCAACGCCAGAAGGTAGAAAATGTATAAGTTGCATCGGGTGTCCGATTGATGAGTCAAAGCGCGAACAGTTAGGGAAATGTTCAAAAGTTCTTAAGCAAGTGCTTAATGACTTCCAAATTAATCAAGCAATGCTTAGTGAAGTTTCATGCCAAGTAAACCAAGCACCACATTGGCTCATATTTGTTAATGGCAAACCACTTTCTTTTGACGAAGTGTTTCAGTTGCAAACTTGGCTCATATTTGTTTGATTTGGGTGATACCCATACAACTATAACTCTAAAACCATGAATCCCGGACTCAAAATCAATTGGATTCGATGCGTATACATACACGTGTGTTTATAAATTAACCTCGTACAAGCATGTAACTGGTTATGAAGAAAAAACTTCCAACCTCAAATATTGCTTAATTGGGTCTTAGGTTTTTAGTTGAAGATTGAACTATCATCTTCAAAACATGATTAGTGAAGTTTAATGAACCACACACGTATATATCCTTTTGAACTCAAGATTACTTGATTTATAAGACAAAGACCAAATCTATGTTCGATGTATGCAAATAAATAGAGAAAAAGATAGAGGAAGATAAAGAAAGAAAGAAAGAAAGAAAGAAAGAAAGAAAGAAAGAAGAGAGGAAGAGAACAAACACTACATACCATGTGGGTAGGATATATATATGTGTGTAGGGAATGTATAAAATGGAAACCTCTTTAAGTTGAAAAAACTTTCAAAAACCCTATGTAAAAAGGTTTTTTTTTTAATTTTTTTTTTATAGTTTTGCAATATTATTAGGGTCATTTTTATAAAAAAAATATAAAAAAAACGCCCACTAAATTTTTTTAAAAAAATAATAAAAAACCAATGTAACACTAACATAATTCCTTATTCTACGCCTGTACAGCTGTGTTACATCGTTTTTTATTTTTTTAAAAAAAATCTAGTCCGCACGAATATACATATACATATCGAGTTTAAAATTTGTTGGACACTATCCGAAACCCGACCTTATTCGTATAAGAAATATGCTTACCGAATCCATATCCATCCAAATAAATTAAATAAACATAGTTTCTAAATCTGAATAACCCATAAAAACATATTTTATTTGGGTTGAATTTGAATATCTAACCTAAATAAGCAATATTTTGTCTACACGATATTCGATCCAATCTAAATAGAAAAAGGTTATCAGACCATAAACTATCAAAATATCCGAATAAGAATTTGGATCGGTTTTTTAGGGATTCAAATATGATTTGTATTTTTTTAACACCCCTAAAAAACAAATTAAACATTATAAAAAAATATAAAATACATGAAATGAATGAACATAAACAAACGAATGTAAACACATATACAAGAACATATTACCAAATTTTTACGAACATAAATGAACGAGTTCAACATCTATTTATGTTTGTTCATTTAACTAACTAAAGAAATATTTTGTTCCTTTATTTAACAAATGAATGTAAGCAAACTTTTGGTTTTAACGGTTCATAAATGTTTGTTGAATATTCGGTTTGTTTAGATTTTCCTATATATCATCTAAAATAAGAAGTTTTCTTTGCTAAACGTAGGAAGCTCACTGGAGTTGCTAGTAATTTTTAGAGTAAATTGAAGACATGGTCCCTATGATTTGAAAATATTTCACCATTGATCCCTAGGTTTCATCTATTACTCATATGGTCACAAACGTTTAATATTTGTAACACACAAGCATATAATCTTTAATTCAACAAATCTATTTATTCTAATAAATCAAGGTTTTTAAGAACACATGACGTAATTCTATAGCACCTTGTCTTTCATTTCTCGCATCTTTCTCCTATTAAATACACCTTATATGAAATAATAATATTAAATATAAAATACTTTGTTTTACATTTTTACACTAACATATTTTATAATACACTAAAATATTTTAATGTTAAAAAATACATTTTAAATATCCAACTTATTATATTATATACAATTTTATAAATAGTATTTATAAAAAAATTTGAGAAATAATCTTTGAAAAAATGTTTAAAGAAATAATATAATTATTTTATTACTTCAATTATTAAATTATACAAAATTTTAGCCATATTTTATATTAAAAAATCTTATATTATCTAAATTTTCATTAATGATTGTTTATTAAATTTTTATCATTCAGCCCGTGTAATACACGAGATGCTAACCTAGTTACCATATAGTACTGACTAAATAAACCTCAACTCAAGAATATATGTATTACAAATATTTAAAGTTTTGTACCATAAAGGTAATTTATAAAACCTAGTGACCAAAAATTAAATACTAGCTAACAACATAAACCATCTCGATAAGATAATGAATTTGGCCGATAAGATAATGAATTTTAAAGGTGCTTGTTTTGTATATTTTATAAAAATTAACATGTATCATATTTACCTTCTCTTTTAACTTTGTTGAGACTCATGTTTGTTATTAAGTATGGACACATTAAGATTTTGTGAATATTAAAAATATTTTAGTAAAGTGAAAGAGAGTTTTTTATAAACAACCAGAACTTTTAACATGAGACATAGTGATAAAAAAAATTTTTGCGGACCCTTTTAATTTCCACTCCTCCTTTAGAATTCTTCAAACTTCGCCAATAGATATGTCTAAGCTAGTTACAATGGTAAGTTGTAACTAAAGCTAATTGTAAGGCCATGTGTACTGATAAAGCCTCTATCACTTCCTCCACGTAGGCACTACATAAACAACTTCCTCATCACTTCACGTCATCACCACACGTGTTATCATCAGCCTCATCACTCCATTTTAATCATTACCTTTATTTAATATTTTATTATATATTTTTAATGAAAGACTTGTATTTATATTAAGCAATAAAATAATTACAGAATAAAATTAAAAACATTAAAATAAAATTGCATACTTTTAAAAAAATAAATAAAATTACATATTAGCCACAACAAATGTTACTATTGCTTGAACGACACGTAATAACATGAATAATCCTTCATCTGAATTAGATGATAACAATCTCGTAATTTCTTCCTCTCAACTCATTTTTTGTGCATTGTACATTGGGTTTTTTTTTAGAGAAGAATGATTATTCTACAGAGATGAAAGATTATTTTAGAAAGATGAATAATTGTTTAAAGAGTTGGATAGTTAATTTATAGTGACTTAGAAAAATTGTTCTTTTTTTTTATTCAAACGGTAACATGGTTCAATTTTTTATTGATTCCAATGTCGTGACCCCCATGACCACCATCACGCTTGTGCCCACCATGCCCTGGTCACGTCCCTGTATAGTGGGGGTAGGGCGTCATGAGGGTGCCCATGCCCCAATAACTTATCACTACAAACAAACAAACATACCTGATAAAAATCCCACATTTTGTGGGGTCTGGGAGGGGTTAGATAAAAACGCACCTTACCCCTACCCAAAAAAGGGTAGAGAGGTTGCTTCAGAGGTGACCCTTGGCTCAAGAAATCTTTTTTTTTTTACTCACAAATAACTACATGTAGAAACACCTGTCAATCCACACACAAAGACCAGAAAAAAGGACATGGAGTGACCGAATCATATAACGCTAATAAAACCAAACCGACTTAGCAAGCTTAAAGAGGACATCCAGCAAGCAGATCACACATCACACAAAAATACCAAAAGCCACCAAAGAAAGACGTAAGCCAGATATAATCAACGACATATACCACATAATCAAGCAAAAAACATACAAAACAAACATAACAATTAACATCTCAAGCAAACAAATCTTAAAACTAAAGTTTGTCTAGAACTAGGGTTAGTAACCTATAACCTATACCACGTAAAAAGATACTTTTAACAAATTCAAAAAACCTTGTAAATCATTCTTTTTAAGAAATTAATATCATTGAAAAATCATAGGTTTAATATTCATGTTTGACACACCAATTGTTCAGAAAGAATTTAAGCACTATGGGCACAAGCGTTTAAACCCTTACCAAAAAAATACCCGTTTTAAGCTGTTGCTCGATCAGCGCGACTTGTCCCTCATTTTGCAACTACAACTATATACCCCTTGCAAATTGTACATATACGTAATCAAGTGCTCGATACAAGATGCTGACCTTTAATCTCGCGAGTCGCGTCCATAGCATACTTCATGTTCATACGAGGTGCAAAAATGATTAAACTGCTCATCTGTAATCCATAGTTACTGAGTAAACTAAATTACAAGCATCTAATTAATTTAGATTTATCGTAAAAGTTTATAACTACTAATTACATATTGTTATTCTGTGTAAAGGGCTTAGGAAACCTTACCTTATATTGTAGCAGGTAGATATCAAGGCAAAAGGTTTGAATAGAGGTGGGGGTGGCAGTTGAAGCAGGTAACTTTTTTGGTACAGTATACACATGATTTGTCGGGTCGGGTCAAAACAGCCTTTGTATCAATAAATTCAGTGACACCAAGAAAAATCATCCTGAGCAAAACTCAAAATTTGAAGCACACCCAAAATCTCTTCAATACTTGAATGAGAAATTCTGCCAACAGTAAACTTCTCCACAGTCCCTTTAACTTCAATCAAGCTATGGCCTGGTTCCTTCTTCATCAAGCTATCTTTCAACTGCTTTCTTGCCTCTGCTACATCTTCCCACATACTCTCTGAAGCATAAAGATTTGACAACAACACATAAGGGGAACTAGAAACTTTGTGAATCTTCAACAAGCGATCAGCTGTGCGCTTTCCTACATTAAGATCACCATGCACCCGACATGCAGACAGTAGGCACCCAAGAACAACAGGGTCTTGTTCGAAAGAATATCTTTCCATATACTTTTCTGCCTCTTTTACCCTTCGGGCTCGGCCTAGCAAGTCAACTATGCAAGATACATGGTCAACATTTGGAGCAATGCCATAAGTTTCTTCCATGGCATTGAAGTAAAATTTTCCCTCTTCTAGAAGTCCGGTGTGATTCAAAGCTGCTAAAAGTGCAATAAATGTGACAGAATCAGGTTTTATTTCTAGTTTCTTCATTTGATCAAATAATTCAAGTGCTTGTTCTCCAAATCCATGATTTGCAAATCCGGCCATGAGGGTATTCCATGAAACAAGATTATGGAATCCCATTTGGTTAAATGTTGTAACCGCGTGTTTGATTGAACCACATTTTGCATACATGTTCACAAGTGCATTACCAACACCTGTATCATAGTTTAACCTTGTTCTGATTAAATTTCCATGAATTTGTCTGCCAAAAACGGATGAAGCAAGACCTGAGCACGCAGCTAGCGCGCTGGTGTATGTGAAATCATCAGGGGTTAAACTGTATGTTTTTATCATCTCACTGAACGCACTTAAGCCTTTGGCATGATCAAGAGCATGACAACAAACAACAATGAAAGTATTCCATGAAATCATATCTTTTTCCTCAATCGACCAAAAAATTTTCTCAGCTTCTTCTATCAAATTAAACTTTGAATACATGGTAATTAGCACATTTCCAACAAAAGCTATTGAATCAAGATTGAGTTTGACTGCCTGGCAATGCAATTTCATCCCAATCCATAGACCATCCGGAGCGGTGCAATTTCCTATAAGTGCCGCTAAACTAAAATGATTTGGAACAAGACCTTTTTGGCACATAAGTCTGAATATATCATATGCTTTCATAACATGTTTGTTGTCAACCAATCCTGTAATCATAGCATTATATGCAATAATATTTCGATCAGGAATGCTTGTAAAAACAGACAATGCATCACTAGACTGCCCGCATTTCATGTACATTGAAACAAGTGAGTTAGAAACAAAAGAAACATCTGCATACCCAAGAATCACAGACAGTGCATGAACCTTCTTGCCTACACTAACCGTCAAGAGGCTAGCACAAGCACTAATAGCACTAGCAAACACAAACTCATTTGCCTTCTCAATTTTCATTTGAGAGAACAGCTCAACCGCCTTCGGGGGTCTACCTGCTTGATAATAACCAGAAATCATAGCAGACCAACTTACAAGGTTTCTTTCAGGCATACCATCAAACACTTGGCGGGCATTGTTGATTTTGCCACATTTTGCGTACATGTTGAGAACATGATTCGATATAATAATATTGGATTCGAAACCCATCTTGATAGCAACGGCATGAAGGGAAAACCCATGTCGAAATGATCTTGTTCTGGAGCATTGATGCAAAATCGAACCAAGAACTTCAGGGCCCATTTGTTTAGTAAATCAATCTTAATAAGTGTGAAGTTCATTCCTTTTAAGAGTGTCAAATATCGGTTGTTCGATTTTTGAGGAAGATGAAGCGGCTGCTAATTAGCACTAATGCAATGTCTAATTGGATTTTGTAATTAAAAATGTTAGTCAGATCGCGCTAATGCTAATCTGTTGACGAACTCACAAAGATTTTTCAGTGAATTTACATGAGGTAGCCTACTGGGACTTTGCTAGAAAAGGGATTGGCGGCTTAATGTCAATTGTAGAATAGTGCAACCAAATTGTCCTAACACATAAACACAACACTTGATTAAAATGAAATTAGTGTAAAAACGTATTATACAATGACTTAAAAGTAAAACACAATGATAAAAATACCTTTGTTAAAAAATTTAAAACATATCACATGCATAGTTATTAAAAGCGAGCACCTTGAGCGCCTAGGCTCCAATCTGAAGCCAGGCGGTAAAATCCCGCTTTTGATAATTAGGAAAGTCAGGCACCACTTGGAAACTTGTTTTTTTTTAGTTTATGAAAAATATATAAATTAATTATAAGTTAACATAATTAGAAAAGTCAGGCGCCACTTTGGTTATGAAGAAATATTATCTATTATTTTATGAACTTTTTGTTTTAATGTTTTCAAGTTTAAACTTTTTTGGTCTTGAGGGATTTTTCATTTGGGATGATTTTGTTATTTGATATTTTGAACATTGTGTTTGGTTAGTGAGAACTTTTTGGATCTCTAGTCTTATTTTTTATTTTATAATTTATTTTAGAATTTTTTTGGAAAGGGCGCTTTTATTTTCTTAGGCCCCCGTTTTTTTGGCGCTTAACGCCTAGGCCCTAAGCGGGGACCAATCGCCCTGAGGGCGCCTTACGCATTTGATAACTAAGATCACATGTGAATTTCACAATCATTGTCACCTTTTTTACAATGATTGTATACTATGTACCAATCATTGTCACCTTTTTTTACGAAGATTGCATACTATGTACGTATTTCAGGGGTGTTCAACTGTTCGGTTTGCGGTTTAAACGGTTTATTCGGTTCGGTTTAAATGATTTTGAAATTTTTGTAAACCCAACCGAAAACCGAACCGGATTAGAGATAAGGTAAACCGAGCCGAATTCAACCGTATTCAATTCGGTTAATAACCAAACAAACCGTATTAAACTGATTTCAACCGTATTCAATTCTACAGAAACTGTCTGAGCAACCCAAATTGTATGTTGTCCTATGCAGGCTAATTGCATAACCCAAGAACTCAGCTCTAACAAAATTGCTCTCAACTGGCTGCTAATAACATGTTTCTTTGCGTAATCAGTTAAATGAAAGAAGCACATGTGGTTAATCTAGGCAAAATCTAGAATGTAAAACCAAATTAAAATACACCACTGTTGTAGAAACAAGAACAGTGGCTTCCAATAGAAAGAACATAACCAAAACTAAAAAAACATAATCGAAGAAAAAGCCGAATTGAATTTCAGTTAATGTTGCAAAGAAGCTAATCGATTTCCAGTACCTGTTGCTGAGATGTTAGACGTGAGCGGCTGGATGACAAGGAACCTACCGATGAGATCTAGATTACAGACGAGAGTCGAGTGTCGTGAGTCAGTGGTTGCGCCGTTGTGGAGAGCCGAGTTTCGTCGGTTGTTGCTGCCACAGGTGATGAAGATTTGGGAGAGATCAGAGAAGTTGAGTGGAGACGACGAGATCCAGTACTTGGGTGTCGGCTGATTTAGTGATTTAGGAATTAGGGTTACTTTATTTAGGGGATTGCACACACCCACCTCAAACCCTTATTAGCCTCGTATAGGTCTATACGAGGCGTATATGGAGACAATCATTGGGTGTGATTGGGGCTTATACATGACGTATAGACCTATACGCGTCGTATATGTCATATGCGCGACTCTATACGTGGCCAATCATTGGGTTTTAGTGCCAATGATTGAGGACCTATACTAGTAGTATAGACCTATACGCGGGGCTATACGCCACGTATAGATCTATACAAGGCATATAGGGTCGGTGAGGGTGTTGAATTAAAAAAGAGGGGTGTGTGAATAACCGGTCCCTATTTAGGGGTGCAAATTAATAAATAATATATTTAAATAATTCGGTTTGAACTATTTAAACCGAATTCGAAAAAATAGTCAAACTGTAAACCGAACCAAAAACCGAACCGAACCGAAAACCGAATCAGCAATACGGTTCGGTTTGTTTCGGTTACGGATACCGTTTGGATAACGGTTTTCGGTTATTTTGAACGCTCCTACGCATTTGTAATCAATATCATAATTTGTGTATAACATTGAATAAAGAAAAAGCATAATAGTAAACGAGTCAAGATGCTGCTAGGTTACTCGAGATACACCGGAGAGGCTGAGAAAACTTAAATCAAAATGAGTTCAAAAGAGCTTGAGCCTAAGATACACACTACATATTTATTTATTTTCATTAAAATTAAGTTATTAAATGATTATTATACCCTTATTTTATTAAAGAAGTTTTTATATTTTTCTATTTTGAAGGCTTATCAATTGCATATTTTACTTAAATCTTTTTGGTATTTCCTCACATGACATTAAATGTAAAATTCGTTCCTCAATAATCAGTTGGACACCATCTAAGACATACAGGTTGAGTCAAAATGCACATGCCATTTGATAACACATGTTATGACTTATGGGGGTAAATATTTGAAATGTAATCAAAGAATTATACTTTCCTAATTCAAATATAACATACTTTCAGGACAAATTAAACTGACCCATGAGATTTGCCATTAAACCACACTTGTTCCACAAGGGAAAAAAAAAAGTTAGAAAAACATTCACTCTCCAACTGAAAAACAGTTGCTTTGTTTGATCTACTGATTTGGATCACTGGAGTATCATAATGTCACATACGATACCGCCCGATCATATCTACACCAAGTTATCAGTTTAGGAGGAAAACTCGATTCTTTGAGAAAACCCCTTCGAGAGATTCAAACCACCATAATAGTTTTACAAAATTAATAAAACTAGTTATTAATAAAAGTAGTACTATCAAATTACTAAACTAACACACATATGCTGACTTAATTCAAGCCAGAAGCATTAAAGCAAATCAAAACCAGGGCCGTCTCTGAAAAATTAGATGCCATGTGCAAATACTAAAAATTGGTCACCTGTGTGTATGTTGTAATTCGTTTGTAATTAAATTTACAGTGAGTTAATTTGTTTTTTACCTAAATTTTAAATTGTAATGAGTTATTGGGTCAAATGTTTAAGGAATAAGTTTTCTTTTAGCTTTTATAAAATACGTAACTGCGTTAAATACATTTAAAAATTTTGATTGTAAATTATATATGTTTGTTGTAAAATAAATAAATAAATAAATAAATATATATATATAGGGAGATCAAATGTTAACTCATATTTATTACATTAACCGAATAACTACATCTTATTACTTTGGGGCCCACACTAAAGTAAATCTAAAGGTACAGGTTTTTTCTTTGCTGTCAGAAAAGTAAATTGAGGGTTTTTGACGATTACCTGTAAGAATCAAGATAACAATACTAACAATCAAGTAATGAAGAACATACGGAGCGACCCGAATAGCAGTGGCCCACGCCCCGAGCAAGGCGACATGAACACGAAGCTGCTTCAGAGCGGCTTGTCGGGCTTTCTCATGAACATCCCCGAAAACATCTTCTATTTGATCTGTGTTTGGTTTTCCTTTCTCTGATTGTCGTGTTTTAGCAAGATTAGCGAAATCAATAAGCCCTAACTTTCTATCAACCCACATAAGGTTTAACTAATCCAAGCCCATTGCGGCCCAGCTAGGCAGCTACTATAGAACATTTTTAGTTAATAAATTTACATCCACCATTGGCGGCCTTAGGCGACGTCTTCAGTAACATCCCATCTACTAGCTCCTCATGATTAATTTTCAGTAGTTTGTGAGGTTTGAATGTTTTCAGTGACAAGAACTTTAGTTGCATTTGGGAAAAAATGGTGAGTTTTGATAGTACTGATTATTAGAATAATCTTCAGAATCTTCAGGATTTAAACAAAAATTTGGATACGAAGGATTCATGGCAAAAATTACAAAATTAAGAACTTAGAGACAAAGAATGATACTGGATATGAAACTATGTTAATATGATACAATATTTATAAGGAAAAATAACCAATTTTAAGAGATAATGTTTTTTTTTTTGATAATATTTTGATCTAGAAAATATTCTAAACCAATAAAAAACCACCAGGTGTTAGATAAGATAAATCTTGATTGTTTATATATATTTTATATAAAAAATACATTTTTTAAACGAACTATGTTTTTAATAAATTTTATACCGGCATGTTCATAAAAAAAATGATCAAGCCCATGTTTTTATTTTTTTTAAATGTTAATTATAAAAGGTTATTAAAAGAAAACAAGATTATGCATAAAAATATTTAAGATTAAAGAAAAAAGAAAAAAAATAAAAAGAAACCAATCAAAGATAGCCACATGGAAGGATAAGATTGCAACCTTGGTTGGTTCCACGATCACATTACCGCTTTTGATTATTATTTTTTTTTTGTAACAGTGTCACGATTCCACAAAAAAACCATCAATGGGAGTGGTCTTAGGGCCTTAGGGAGTTTGGGGTGCCGAAGGAGATCACACCAACTTGGTTTTTCACGAGGCTTGAAATTTTGAATTTTTTTTAAGTATTTTGTATCAAATTATTTTTACACAAAATATAATCTTGTTACATAAAAAACATAATTTCGTTACGCTAATTTTATTTTTTTCTATTACTAGCTTATAAATTCGTGTATAACACTGGTCGAATAATAAGTAGAAAAAAAAATTATTAAAGTGTAACAATTTTAAATAACTAAAATTACATATTATTATATACAATAAGCAGCAATATAAAGTTACAATAAAAGTTAATAAATTGCTTAAACATTTTTTTGTATACAACATTTGTCTTTCTATTCATAATCTTACTATTTTTGTATAAAATTATAATATTTTCAAACCTTCTCTGCTTATTAAAGCATTATAAAAAATAAAATAAATGAAAAAATAACTTAAAATATGAAGTCATGCCCAAAAGTAGCATGTATACATATCACTATTTTAGACTATTCTTAAAGTAATTTTTAAGCTTCTTCTTATTAAATTTATTGTATTTAAATAATAACATTAAATATTAAATATATTTGTAACAATTTTAAATTAAGAAAAAATATTTTATGGCATTAAAAGATATATTGATATTAAAAATGCACTCTTTCCAGAAACCAAACTATTATAAATATGAAACTGACAAAAATACTTTTATAAAACAAAATGTTTAAAAAATCATCTTTGAAAAAATTAGTGTTTAAAAAAATTATATTGTTAAGTAAAGTATTAATTATATGAAATTTTAATAAAATTTTATATTAAAAATCATCTTATACTAAATATTCTTTGGTGACTATTTATTATATTTTTATATAACCGATTTAATATATGTTGCATTAACCTACTAATGTATATATCTATCTATGTTATATAATAAATAAATGTTTTCAATGGGCATGTCAGTTTTATAGGCAATCTAAAAATTTGTTTTATCGCATCTCTTTCCTATTAAATATTATAAACACGTTTTTTTTAGATTTAAATATTTCTCATTTTCCTTGTATCATATGTTAATAATTTTATTCAGCTAGGTAATAATAATATAATTACAATATAAGTTATTACTTATTTTTTCAATTGCAAAACTATCTATGTAAAAATATGATATGCTATTTTAAATAAATAATTTTATATTTTATTTATTTAACATATGTAATACACAAGATTTTAATGCAGTACATTTATATGTAGTTGTATATCAAAATTCCGATTAACTGTTAATTGAGCTAATTAGTTAAATTAAGTGTTAATAACTAAATATTGAAACAACTAATTATTCAATTAGTTAATTTAAAATTTTAAATCAATAATCCTAGAAAGATTAATTTATTTGAAATTTTAAATAATTTTAAGTATCAATTAATTGAATTTTAAAACTTAATTTAATAGTACTTAATATGTAACATCTCAAACCAACCGTACCAAGATATTGTCCGCTTTGCCCCGATGGGTTGCCCATCTAGGAACTCATGGTTTTGTTTTCGCCCGACGAGCTGCTCGCCCAGGCAAAATGCGTCTTGTTAGGGAAGGTATCCATCTTCTTATAAAGAAGGCTTTGTTCTCCGTCCCAACCGATGTGGGATATTGCAATCCACCCCCCTTACGGAGCCTAGTGTCCTCGCTGGCACATTAGACCGCCCCTGTCTCTGATACCATCTGTAACAGCCCAAGCCAACCTTACCAAGATATTGCACGCTTTGTCCCGATAGGTTGCCCATCCGGAAACTCACGGTTTTGTTTTCACCCGACGAGTTGCTCGCCCAGACAAAACACTTCTTGATAGGGAAGGGTTTTGTTCTCCCTCCCAACCGATGTGGGATATTACATAATAAATGTAATTAAATCAAGGTTGTTTATTGATTGTCATGTGGCAATTGAAATGTGTTATAATGACAAGTGACATATAAGATTAGTTTTTCTTAGTATAGCAAGATATATATTGGCTTAATTTTTATATCGATCAACGATTGATGAATTATTTTAAATGCACAAGGGTCCAGTTTAATACTTGCACACGGTCATCAAAATCTCAGAAATGGCCCTGACAACCACAACAATTCGTGCAATCGATACGACTCGTGCTCATCTCGTTTAACTTAAACTCGAGTTAGGATGGTAAGTAAGGTTTTCAATCTTGGCTCAGGCTTTGTTAATCAGGCTTCGATAGAGGCTTGAGCACATTTGAAGTTGACTCTATTCATATTTGGGAAAATCACGAAAATGGCCACTTTGACCAGATTTTTACACAAAATGGCCATTTGACTTTTCCAAAGCAGAAATGTCAATCCCTTTACAGGCGCTGGCGCCTGTATACTCACGGGCGGCCGCCTGTTTGAGCCCCAATTAGAGTTCGCCATTTGGCTTACACGGGCGCCCACGCCCCTTAAATCTGACGAACGCCCGTTAATAAATTAAGTTGTCACGGGCGTCCGCCCCTTTAAAAAAAAACTTTCGGTCACATCACTGGCGCCCGGACCACCTACACAGGCGCCTGAACCGACCACACAGGCGCCCGAACCTAATTACGGGCGTCCAAGCCTTTTTTTCTCGGAAAATGTGTCACAGTCGTCGCCCAGTACTTTTTTTTTTAAACGACTTTTACATAGAGTTGTCCGACCATAAAGACGGGTATATATATTTAGCGTAAGTGTACCACATAACTTTCATGAATTTGTTTAAACCAACTTGAAAATGGATAAGCACTATTCTTCTCAACCAACAGATAAACCTTCGAAATGGATATTATCAAAATGGAGAACCTTAAAAAGCAACACTGAAGGATTGATCACCAGCACGAAAATATGGGACCTGTAACTGAAGCGGTAAAAAAACGAAAATGGGCTATTCCAGACGATGAGTCTGACAATTGGTCGAATGACGTTCTTGAGTTTTATCAGAATGGCGACTCAACATATTTTGGGGTACTTTGCTCGGCTACTGCTGTAACGGAAATTTATTTTCAAATGTAAGAATATTGTTTAAAGCTTACTGTTTTTAATATTAAAATAATATTTAAAAAAATTTAACATAAATATTTATTTTATATTATAACTTATGACAGCATGTTGAAGGTTGGGTTGTCAGACTAATTAAATGGAGGTCCAGAGAAGTTCAAAAGAATCCAAGTTTAAATTTGCGTTGGACCATATTACCGTCGTCCTTTATTACTTTCTTGTTAGACTCGTGCAGCAAAAATGCTACAAATTTTGCAAATGGCAAACATACACCATTTCCTTCCTTTTTAGAAGTAGATTATGTTTATTTGTCGTATTGTTTTAAATGTCAAAACTGGTGTCTACTTAAAGTCAATTTGAACACTCAAGAACTAGTTTTATATGACAACAAACGTATGACTAGCGATGAATACAGATCAAATTTCCATCCAATAATGGTTAAGATTGCATTTTATTTTACAGCCTTATTGTTTAACATTCGGTATTGGAAAGTTACAAGATGTCTGGAAAAAATTGTATCATTTGGGATGAATGACGATTTCGTGAGGTCGCCGAATGAATTATACGGCAATGAAGTTGTTTACGTATGCATGGTGATGGAACATTTGGTGACTGGAAAACCAATTAATTTAGAACTAGGTTTTAAAAATTGTTGTATCTCTTACCGACGATTCATGGCCGATTAAATGTATTTTTGGCGTTGTTTACCGAGTATTGATAATAAAAAATGAATGGTATATTGTTTGTGTTTCATGTTTTTTGTTATTTTAAATTATCATTATTATTTAATATTTAAACCTATTTATATTATATAAAAAAACAAAAATAATGATATAAAAAGAGATCATATTACAAAAGCTAACAACATACCATTAACAAGACAAAAGTAACTAAATACTATAATCTGAATCCGGTTGTGATAAGCTGAAAACGAATCATCATACTCGTCTTGCCAAGGATCACGAGGCACGTACTCGTCTTCTGATCTATTTTCATACAAAATCTGAAGGTAATCATCTTCCATATATGAAACAAACTCGTCTTCAGAAGGATAATACTCGTCTTCTGTATCATTCGGATCCGGCAAAAAAGTTTCGAATGCGAGGTTCCAGAAATCATCTTCAGTTTAGGGGTGGCAATTCCCGACACGACCCGAAACACGACACGAACACGACACGAAAATAATCAAGTTTTGGGTTGGCAATTATAACCCGTTTAAAAAACGGGTCGTGTTCGGGTTGACCCGTTTATTAAACAGGTCAGGTTCGGGTTGACCCATTTATAAACGGGTTGACCCGCTAACCCGTTTAATGTTTCAAATTTATTTTTTTTTTATTTTTTCTTTCTTGCAACATATATCTAGTTGTTTTTCTTTTGATTATTTACCATACCTTAATTGTTCAAGTAACAATTTATATATTTTTCATTTAAAAAATAATTTTAAGTTTTTTTTCAAGTTAATCATACAAATAAGTTTATTTTAAATTTCACATTTTATAATTATGATCTACATAAGTGTATGCTTAGTTATAATAATATTATTTTTTTATTAAAATAATATAATAACTATTTGCTACTCATACACACATACTAAACATGTTATTATTGACTTGCTTTTACCAAGAACCAACTTACAATATGTAAGTTCGTTGATTAATTTATATAAACGGGTTAAACGGGTCATGTTCGGGTTGACCTGAATTAACGTCAATCCGGGTTAGGGTTGAAAACTTTGACACGAATAAATATATGGGTCAGGTTCGGGTTGCAATATTCAACCCACCAACCCGCCAACCCGTGACCTGTTAACCCGCTAACCCGCCAACCCGACACGATTGACACCCCTACTTCAGTTGCATGAACCTCCTGTTCTTGTAAGTTTATTTCTGATATGTTATGTTCTTTCTTTTGTTTCTTAAACATCTTGAATATACTGTAAATTTCATCTGGGAACGATGACCTTATATATACAATTTATTAATATTTTTATTTAAAAAAAATGAAGAAACGTACTCGAAAACAGAACAGTTGGCCGCCCAAGTCAAACAGGCGCCCGCCTCTTTGAAATAGGCATCCGCCCGTAAAAAAATTAAGTCAATAAAATCGCTAAAATTCGAAAAACCAGGCGACTGTACCACACAGGCGCCCGCCTGTTTGATTTTCCCGCCCATTTTTCCCGCCAAAAAATCTCGTTTTCACACGCCCAAGCGCCTACATAAGAGAGCTTCATTATTTGCTATGGACCACACGCCGACACAGTTTAGACGAACGCACGTGTAAATTTCGACACTCTTTTTTGCCTTTTTTTGGTACGGGACAACATTTGTGTTACGCTTGAAAGTGTGCAATTTAAGAAAATGCATCAAGTAAGTGTTTTTATTCCCTGTCGAACGTATATCTAAACGATTAAAAATTTCTCATTGTTTAAGAATTATTTTTCTAACTTAGGCGGACTGTAAAACTCGGATCTCATTGAAAAACGTTGAGATCGTGAAAAAGGTCATTGTCAGGACGTAGGAGAGGATCGACATATGGAATGATCAATGTTTTGCCCCTAGGCTGAATCTAAAAAGCACGCAGCCAGATGGACAACTAATCCATGCGATGCTACTTCATCAAGTTCCTGTGACCTTTGACCCTGAATTTGATGGGATTGCTTACTTAGTTGGTGGACCGGACAAAGAAGTTTTACGTTTCGGACCACGGGAGTTTTGTATTATTACCGGATTTAAATTCGGTGATAATAGTACAAAATCGAAAGGAGTTGATTTGTTTTTTAATCGGGTGCTAGATGAAAACATCTCACTTCCGATAACAGTTAATAAACTGAAAACATTTCTGGTCGAGAACGAAAACAACTTCAATGACGACGATATTGTCCGTCTATGTTTACTGCTAATCCTGTATTCTTTTTCATGGGTGTAGAAACATATAAACATATTGAAAATGATCATCTACTTTTGGTAGATAATTTTGAATGTTAGAATGATTACAACTGGGGTAGTTATTTATGGGGACGCACGTATCCCAGTATTCTCAACGTGCTAAACAAAAAAGTCATCCTACCCAACAAGAAATTACACTATTCGTTGACAGGATTTAATCTGGGCTTTCAAGGTATTATATATTAAATTCATGTTAAATTTTAAATATTATTAAATATTGATATTATCAAAATAAATTTATTTTTCAGATTTGGATATATGAGTGTTTCCCGTATATGAAAACAATATGTAAGTACAACGAAGTTATTCCAAGAGCGATTGGTTGGGAAAAAATTCAGATTACCCGTTGGCCTACCGTTGAGGTGATATTCCAAAAATCTGCCGAGGTAAAAAAAATATTATTTATTTTTTATATTGATGAAAAGTTTTAACATACTTAAAATATTTTATTGAAATTTTTAATAAAATTTTAGGTGATGCTTACTCCTCATAACATATATCCTACACCTATTGAATCGAAAGTTCATGCTGAGAGCTTCGATTATGTGAATAGAGTGTTGCAAATGAGTATGAGAGGCAACCAAAATTTTGTTTTTCAACAGCCGCCGAACTAGGAATATCGGGCGGAACATGATGTCAACGAATTTGTCAATAATCTTTTCTAAGATGACATCAATGTGGAAGAAAAAAAGTCATATGAAGATTCTACCAAAAAACCGGCACATCAATCTTCCAGCGGTTCAATGAGTGTAGACCAGTATAACAACATCATTGAAAAACTGATGTTGCTTTTGAAACATCGGGTATTTTTTTTATAATATATCATATTCTTATTTTAATTGATAATTCATTTTTTTTTCACAAGAAAATGTGGACAATTTTATTTCTACAAGTGAATCGTTTCAGCAAAGAACCGATCTTCGTTTGAGCGTATATGATTTTTAATTTAAAAATATAATTATTTTATTGAATTTTTTCTTATATGTGTTAACTAACTTAAACTTTAAAACATAAATTATCTTTTGACGAAAAAGACGAAAAAAAGGAAGAAATTGTTGAAGATATGGTAACTCCTGATGTTGTTCAAGTTTTAAAAATTAAGTTAGCTTATTACATATATATTTTATCATATTTAAGTTTCATGTAAAGTTGTCTTTATTATTAGTTAATTTATTTCAAATATATTATTAGGTTATTTCAAATAAAGAACGAGGCAAAAGATTGAAGAAAAAAATCCAAACTTCTTCAGATCCCGTATCAAGGTTTTGATAGTACGCCTGCTGTCAAGAAAAATAACGATGAGGTGTATTATAGAAATCTTATCAAAGAGCTGGCAAACCGTGAGAAATTTCACATTTACACGCGATTTCAGCCGAATGTCGATGTAACTCACGAGTTTTGGAAAGGAATTACAAGTGGTTGGTTTGAAACAAATGTGAGTGTTGTATTTAAAATAAATTTAAATTATTTTTTTATACTAAATATGGTTGGTTATATATTTTTTAACAGCATATCGACAGTTGGATCAACATATTAATGCTGGATAGGCTGGAAGATGCGGATTGGACTATTTTGCCTACTTATTTCTTGACCACCATGAATTTTACCAAAAGATGGATCGATGGATTAGGGGCTGGTGATACAAGGCCATTCCTATCTGTCACGAGACTTAACAAAGTCAGTGAATTAGTTTATTTTTTTAATATTAACGTTTATAAAATACTAATTTAATTTTTTTATGTAGTTTTATGTTCCAGTTAACATGGCAAACCAACATTGGTGTTTGACATGTATTGATCTTTCATGTTGGACAATGAGTGTTTATGACAGGTATATTCCTATATACTTATTTCTAAGTGTCGGTGTGTAATCCCCGGTTACTATTCAACAATTTTCCATAATATCATATTTGTCCCAGCAAAATTTTTCATTTTTAAAACCTTGTTTGACCCTCTTTATTTAATAATATTAAACAAAGTTTAACGCAAATGTAAACGTGTCACACATTTTACAATACTTATTTACATAAGTACGTTTAAACCAAAATTTCAAACTTTTGCAACAAGGTTTATTTGTTCGATTCACAGTCCACCTCGATCCTTACAGCCAGGTTCATCATGTTTGACCTACAAACATCACACAATATTTCACTTTAGTTCATAAGAACTAAGTAAACCCCATGGTTTCTCAACAACAAAATGTATAAATACATTTTTCACAATCAATATTCAAACTGAGTCATTGCTATTCGAATTGACTCTCACAATGTAAAAATATCACATTACTAATCATCAACTATTGCTCACAATAGTTTAATCAAAATTACACTATGGTGTTCACATTCCTGTACTTCCACTATAGCTATTTGTCAGCACCTCTGACTATTCATACATTTGTGACATCATAATTAGTTCAAGTCTTGAGATGTTCACTCGCCGATACTTCCATCTAAGACAATTGCCAGCACCTCTGGCTATCCACCATTGTGGAGTCATAAATAATTCAAGTCTTAAGATGTTCACCCACCGGTACTTCCATCTCAGACAATTGCCAGCACCTCTGGCTATCCACCATTGTGAAGTCATAAATAATTCAAGTCTTAAGATGTTCACCCACCGGTACTTCCATCTAAGACAATTGCCAGCACCTCTGGCTCCACCATTGTGGAGTCATAAATAATTCAATCAAATTACTATGATGTTCACCTACCGGTACTTCCATCATAGAATTCCCACACTATTATTTACCAGGGTATTGGATTTATTATAGGTTGTTGAACTTTTATTATTCAACATTCCCCTATTACCAATGCCATATTTATCATATCAATTATTCAACAACAAATTCAATATTTATTATGTGATGTCATAGTGGTGGGATTACTTACCTTGATCAGATAAGAGATTAGCAACTGCAGGCTCTTTTCCTGCTCTATGACTAGTGGTTTGACTTCCACTACCACCACCTAGTTGCAAAATACATACACAACTAGTTTCAACACGTATAGCACATACAATCAAGTTCAACACACTTGACTGATTTGACTTCCTCAAAGTCAATTATCACAATTAATCACATTTCATGCCTCTCTTAGGCATTTCATCAATTAATTGATGTTCATTATATTAGTTACGATCTTTTATTATTTCTATTATTCAAAAATTCATTTATGATCATAACTGTTAATAATGTTAACATCAATTCATCACAATCATCATTTAACCCATGGATTATAATCCATATTTATTTCAAAACCACCATTTACACGTCCTACTAGTTATCACATTATGATATGGGTTTCATAACAACCGGACATTATCCCGGCTTCAAAACGAAGATTTCACCGTCAACATATCAAGTTCTTCGTTTCTAACAACCCCTAGTTATCAACTAGGCAATAATCAATACCCATAATCATAGTATTACAATCAAAACTGATTTAATTCACAAAATATTAAACTAGTAGGATAAAACGAATCGTTACCCAATCGAATGGATATTCAGTTGTAAAACAACGATCAGATGTTGCAGATACGTTCTCTGGTACGATCCGTGGGCTTAAACGGCTTCAAATCTAAGTTTGGCAGTTTAAATCTTCGTATGTTGATGTTGGAAGTTCAACAGAAAGAGTTTTCCAACTCTTCTGTAAGAAATCTGATCAATTTAAGCTGTTTCAAAACCGCCTCACCCGTCGCGTACCGTGAAGAAGATCAAAGAAGGGCTTCGCGTACCGCGAAGCAATTCGGGACCCTTAGATATTTTGGGTTATTCGCGTACCGCGAAGGAACTTCAAAACCACCTTCGCGTACCGCGAAGAGTCCCAAAGCATAATATCTTTGTAATTTTCTTCGTTTCGCGATTCCGGACAATCCATAACTCCGTTTCGCGCACGGTTTTCTCCCACGTTCATGATTTCTCACATATTTTCAAATTACAACAATCACAATCGTTCAATTAACGATTATTTTAAATACATTTCATTATAAGAAACCGGTTGTTACACGGTGGTTGGAGACGTGGCTTCTCAAAGATAGAAAAAGGGTAGTCATACACGTGGTTGCATACGGATTGTTGGCTGTGAATTACCCAAAGTGGTCCACTTACCTTACAGCTAATTTGAATTCCTTCATGCCATTATTTTGTAGTAACAAATCTTGGTGCTATTTCTCCGATGTGGGAAATAAAATTAAGGTTTAACGGATGTTGTACTTAAATTTCCTTCTTTGTAAATGTAAACAATAAGCATTCAACTTTATTTTGGTATTTGATATCTAACAAGTAACAATTGCTTACTCTAGAATTTTGACTAAGTGGTTTGAATTAATGAAAGGCTTTGAAAACTTCGACAAGATTGGTTCATATTTTGTTGTCAAAATTGTCCGCATCACTTGTACGTACGTTGCTCGATCTAGAAGACAATCCTATACATTATTTTCTTTTCTTTACTACTATCATATTTTATGTAATTATTATTTGTTTCCACCATATATTCGGTCCGAACAAACCACGGTTTTTAGAATGAATGGTTCTTCAAATCGTTCATTTGAAAAAAAATGAAACCCTTCTTATTGGATGATCATGAGTAGGGGCGTTCACGGTCTGGTTCAAAACCGCGAAACCGTCCAAACCAGTCAACGGTTTGGTTTCACGTTTGGGTTTTTTCTCAAACATTTGGTCGGTCGATTTCAAAAGTTCAAAACCGTAATATGTGTGTGCATAAATATAGATATATGTATATACATATACATATATGTGTGTGCATAGATTGAGTTGATGGTTTACGCGTCATATAAAAAAATAAATTTGGACTTGGTGTATTGGTTCACCCTGAACTATAAACCGTTTGGTTTTATTCAATTTTATTTTTAGCCGGATCAAAAGACCAAAACGTAAAGCAAATCGGAACTAACCCGTTGATAACAGTTCGATTTTTGTTTTCATTAATAAAAAACCGGTGTTAGCATTTTGGTTTACGGTTCCACCTAAAAATGGTAAAGGCAGACCGCAAACACCCATGATCATGATTCTTGCCAAAAATCGAAATTCTTGATCAATGGAGGAAAAATATCACCATTTTTGTTTAATAATAGACGAGAGTGGATGATTGATTCAATGACTATTGAATGGTAGCACGTTCATCTTCGAAGTATATTTTCCTTCTTGCCTTAGAGTGAAGTTGGTGTTGATACGCGATTTACAGATATACAAAAGCAACTTATAGATATACTCCACATTGTATACCTAAAAGGAAGTTAATTAGGGTTCTCGCTGGAGAACATCAATTGCTCTCTTCGCCAGTCGGTCATGAATGATTGATAAGAAATATTTTCGTTAGCCAATTTAGCGATCCTTACTGTCTAACCTGAGAGTGGACAAGTGACAACTAATGTGACAATCCGACTTTTCGAATTAACCTCGTTAACCCTCGTAGTCCCAATAAGGCCAAGGAAGGCCCAGTAAGGCCAAGGTAGGCCCAATGAAGGCCCAAGGTAGGCCAGTTATAGTTATGAGACCCAAAAGGATTAACTGAGCCAAAAAAATAGTTCAATTGGCCTGATTCGTGACAATTCGGGATTTTTGGTGAAACTTTGTAAACCGAATTGTTATGTAATTGATCAAAATCAAGTCTAAGGGATTAGAATTTGTTGAAATCAGTCTCAATATACCTTAATTACAAAGTTTAGACTTGTAATTGAGTTGAAAGCCCAATTTTGACTTTAGAAGTCAAAATACGATTGGGATAATCAAGAATAGTTCAAATTCCTTTTATAACGGCTGAAGTTTATTAAATTAAACCTTTCAATTAAGTGTACTGATGATTATTATCATCAATCAGGCGTTATAAGTCCCAACAAATTCGAATTAATAGCGATTGTATGCTAAAAGTCGAAACCGTCAACCACCATCATTGAGATCATATAATGCGATCTTAATAGATCAAATTCGTGCTATAAATCCCTTAGTCGGTCCATTCAGAAGCTTTTGCATCCGCTAATTGTTGCTCAGAAACTGTGAATCGAAGAAACAAGTGCGTGGAGGCCGAAGTTCAAGTCCAACATCGATCTACTTCAATTCGGCATCAAAACCAGTAAGTCTTCATCCCTAAACAACCTAAACTGGCCGAATAATGTTAAGCACATGCTAATTCTGATTCTTAACATCGAATTATATGTGCACGCATTCTAGGGTTCATCCTAGAATCGGTTTTGGGGGTTGTTGATCAAACCGGTTTAAGAATCAAATTAAATGATGCAGAGTGTTTCGAAAACATCAGTGGAAGGAAATCCATATGATAGTTTTAACAATTAATTGTGAATTGAACGATTTCAGTTCTAGGGTTCTTGATGGAAATCGGTTTTGGGGGTTTTCGATCAAATGAGTTTAAGAATCAAATTAAATAGCATGGGTAGATTCAGAGGATTCCGATTAAGGTTAATGCTATGCCAATTTCATCCTAGAACTAAGAATTCAATGATTTCGAGTTTAGGGTTACTAAGTTAAAAAACACTTTGGGGGTTTTGAGTTAAACTGAATGGTTATTCAAACTAACCTTTACAGTTAGCTTCGAAAATTCATTCTAAATGAAAATCCCATGACTTCGGGGATTCACAGTAGCTAATTGAACGAATTGGTGTTAGATTTTAAGGAAATGTATTCGAACCTGTTAAGGACCGATTAGTTGGATTATGGTGTTTAGTTCTCAAAATAAAACCATGGGTAGACTCGACTGAGTCCTAGGAACAAAAGCCCTAGGATTATTTGGTCGAATAGGATCGAAATCGGGACAATTGGATCGTAGATTGCTTCGGCTATAATATCAAATAGGAACTGGATTGAAGGAGGATTTAAAAGAATTTATTTTCGAATACTGATGCGATACCCTAGCGGGCGAAGATGGTAGTGTGTGTGTGTTGCGTGTGAAGGGTCGCGGGTTCGAGCCAGGGGGTGGCCTGGTTTTTGGAAAAAAATACCATTTTTGGTATTTTTGGAATATCTTTCACTTGCGAACTCCGATTTAACCCGTTCAAGTTGCGTTGGAACCGTAACGGGAATACGGACACTTTGAAATGATAAAATTCATATTTTTGATCGTAAACGTAATCGCGTATAATTACGTTTAATTAAATAAAATCATATACGGCCATATGATTTTATTTAAACGATTTTAAAAGGCACGCGTACACACGTATGCAAATTCTTAACACTCTAACATACGTGTGTTGATACGTATGTGATTTCAAACACAAAACGACTATTCGAATAACACTAAGTTATTGTTAAACACAGGTTCTTCGTAGGAGAACTGTTTACACGAGTTTAAGTGCGTTTGATCATTCTGCAATACTCAAAGGTGCGTACACGGCCCCTTTCTTATTTTAAATTGTTTTGGGGGAGAAAACATGTGAAATAAACTCTTTCTAGATACATATCACTTGCATGAGTTAGCTGTTTACATTATGTGACAACATAGCATTTAAAAGTCCTTACACACCTCGAACCGTTTAGTTTGCCGTAGCGCAAAGCGTGGTAGTTGGAAATAGATCTATTAGGTTTGACAAACCTCACCTGGTAGATGGGATCTACGCAGGTGTTTGACTGACCAAACACAATTTTACTATTGTTGTGCTAGACAATAGTGGCAAGGCAAAAACATGCTATAGCATGGCAATTCGTCAGCTTCGGTGTCGACCACTTATGTAAATAGTTTATATGACTAGCTATCATGACTATGCATGTGTGATTATGTTATCTGCAAACTTGATATTCAAACTGTTGTTTTGAACATTGTGAATACTTAAAACCTGTGTTATGCACCAACCTTTGTGTTGACTTGATTTACATGTTTTCTCAGGACGCTAAGGTGCGCAACAAAGCTGGCATGGACTAGGAGATAGAGTCGCATGCATGTTTTACATTTATTGTTTAAATTACACATTTGAGGATTTTGTTTTGTAATTTACATATTACAACTGTTACTGGTTTTAAAACGCTTCCGCAAATTTTGAAAACTCTGATGTTATGTTTTTAAGACCAAAGTATGTTTTGAAATTCATATAGAGGTCTTCGTTATGTCTAATGATCTGAGCTCCTGGTTTGTCACGTTCCCAAACGGTATGATTCCGTTAGTTGAAAATTGGGGGTGTGACAGATTGGTATCAGAGCCATTGGTTATAGCGAACTAGGTTTGCGTTTGTAGACTTAGACTATGACTGTTAGACATTAGACACATATGTTTACACATATTACTTAGAAATTACATATGACATTATGTAATTGACTTGTTTACACATTCCATGGCACTGCACTTACATATGGTATTATGTAACAGGCATGGCATCATCATCAGTACCTTACATTTACATTGATGATTCTGAGGACGAGGAACCGATAGTTCCGGCACCACCGTCATCACCACCACCACCTATTCCATCTCCTCCACCATATGAGAGGGATGACTCAGATCCGGAGGAGGATCCGGAGGAGGATCCAGACGAGGACCCGGGGGAGGATCCGGAGGAGGACCCGGACGAGGATCCAGAGGAGGATCTGGATGAGGACCCGGATGAGGATCCGGAGGAGGAGCCAGTGGAGGGCACTCAGCAGATCCCTGCTGAGGGACCTTCTACACATCCACCACCAGTATTGGATATTCCAGAGCCTAAGAGGCAAAGGACTGACGCTGAGGAGATCGCCAAACTGCGCGAGGATTTGTATGTGGCAGAAGACAGGATCGCACAAAACTCTCAGGAACTATGGGATGCTAATGAGAGGCAAGAGGAACTTGCCCATCTGGTTCATGATATGCGGGATGAGATGATTAATTTGATTGGTCGTCTTGAAGCTTCAGAGAACCGAGCCGAGATTCTGGAGGGCAGAATTGAAGCTTTGGAAGATTTAGTGGCCTCTGAGAATGAGGAAGAGGATGAAGAGGAAGAGGAAGAACCAGCACCAGTTGTTGATTCTGATCCTGAATCCACTGTTGAGGATGATTGAGTTTCCTTGTTTTGTTTAAACTTATTAGGAACGGGTTGTGTTCCTACACTAGTAGTTTGAAAACTTATATTTGATTTCAAAAGTATTGTACTCAAATCAAATTTCTATCTATTGAAAAACTATTATTTATTTCCAGCAGTTGTGTTGATTTATATATTACATGTTGTGTTTGTTGTTTGCTTACACATGTCACATTGGATTTTGATAACGCTCTAACATTTCTTTTAACTAGGAAGATAATGGCCAACGAGAACGTTCACATGACAGTTGTTGAGCTCAACGAGCTAATCAATAACAGAGTCGCTGAGGCAATCACACAATATGCTCAGACACACACCACAGGGCCACAGGGTCCGGCAGGGGGACTGGTTAACCCACAGTTATGCACGTTCAAGATGTTCTTGGACTGTAAACCACACAACTTCAAAGGGTCGGAGGGGTCCATAAGACTCCTTCGATGGATTGAAAAGGCGGAATTTGTGTTCGAGATGTGCAACTGCCCTGATGAAAGCAAGGTGAAGTATGCTACGGGAACATTGGAGGGTCCAGCATTAACTTGGTGGAACTCAAATGTTCAGACTTTGGGGTTGGGTGAGGCTAATGCCTTGACTTGGAATGGCTTCAAAACTTTAATGCAGGAGGAGTACTGTCCTCGTAGTGAGATGCAAAAACTAGAGGAAGAATACTGGCACCTCAAGATGGAGGGATCAAATATCGAAGAGTACACGACCCGGTCACATGAATTGGCCAGGCTTCTACCACACATGGCTACTCCAGCCAGCAAGTGGATTGAAAGATATATTGGAGGACTAGTGCCTCAGATTCAGGGATTAGTTACTTCTGCAAATCCCACCACCATTCAACAAGCTGTTCATTTAGCGCATCAGCTTACTGATCAGGCAGTATTACAGGGGACTCTGCCTAAACGAACATCGGCTACGAAGGTGGGAGACCATAAAAGGATGTGGGAAGGTAACAATTCCAAGGGTCACAACCAACAGTCGTATCAGCAGAATTGGAAGCAGGATTCAAACAAGTCTTACCATAATTCAAACAGTGGTCAGCAATCATCATCATCAGGGGGTTATATTGGTAAACACCCCAAGTGCAACAGGTGTGGGTTTCATCATGCCGGTAACCAGTGTGATAGAGCTAGGTGCCAGAGGTGTGGCAAGATTGGACACGCGACTAAGGATTGTCGCGGGGAGCTACAAAACAATAACAACAATCAGAATAATAATCAGAACAACGCACAGAAAGGTTGTTTTGAGTGTGGCAAGATGGGGCACTTTAAGAAAGATTGCCCACAACTCAAGAAAGGCGGGGAGAATAATAATGCAAATGGCAAGGGCAACGGAAATGGTAATGGTAATGGCACCAACAATAACAATAATAACAACAACAACAATGATGCTAGGGGCAGGGCGTTTGTGATTGGAGGACGTCAAGCACGGGAGGATCCCAACATTGTTACGGGTACGTTCCTCTTAAATAATCACTATGCCTCTATGTTATTTGACACTGGTGCCGATCGGAGTTTTGTATCTAGTTCACTTGCTAAGTTGCTAAATGTTAGTCCCACTGCCTTAGATAGTCCATACACTGTGGAAATAGCTGATGCTAAGTTGATTGTAGTGGAAAATATTTTTAAGGGATGTATCCTTGATTTGATGGGTCAAACATTAGAAATTGATCTTATGCCTATTGCCTTAGGCAGTTTTGATGTAGTCATTGGCATGGACTGGTTATCAAAACAACAGGCTGAAATCGTATGCCATGAAAAGATTGTTCGTATACCTCTTCCGCAGGGAGAGACATTGTATGTACAAGGCGAGAAGAGCAGTACGCCACTGCGTCTCATATCTTGTATGAAAGCACACAAATGTCTGCGGAAAGGTCATACGGCAGTTATAGCACTTATAACTGAAAAGCCGGTAGCTGAGAAGAAGATTGAAGATATAACCGTCGTTTGTGAATTTCCGGAGGTGTTTCCAGAAGACTTGCCGGGATTACCGCCTATCAGACAGGTGGAATTTCGAATCGACCTTACACCAGACGCAGCACCGATAGCTAGGGCGCCTTATCGACTTGCACCGTCAGAGATGCAAGAGTTATCCACACAATTGCAAGAGTTGTTGGATAAGGGTTTCATACGACCTAGTTTTTCACCGTGGGGAGCTCCAGTTTTGTTTGTAAAGAAGAAGGACGGAACTTTCCGTATGTGTATCGATTACCGGGAATTGAACAAGGTTACTATCAAGAACCGGTATCCGTTACCCAGAATTGACGATCTGTTCGATCAGTTGCAAGGTTCGAGTTACTACTCGAAGATTGATCTCAGGTCTGGTTATCATCAACTAAGAGTCCAGGAGGAGGATATCCCGAAGACAGCATTCAGGACACGCTATGGCCATTATGAGTTCTTGGTCATGCCATTTGGGTTGACAAACGCTCCAGCTGTATTCATGGATCTCATGAATCGTGTTTGTAAACCTTATCTTGATAAGTTTGTCATTGTTTTCATCGATGACATTCTCATCTATTCACAGTCTGAAGAAGAACACGCTGAACATCTTCGATTACTATTGGAATTATTGAAACAGGAACAACTGTACGCTAAGTTCTCGAAATGTGACTTCTGGATGCGAGAAGTACAATTCTTGGGGCATATAGTTAATGAAAAGGGTATACATGTTGATCCAGCGAAGATTGAAGCGATTAAGAATTGGGAAGCGCCAAAGACCCCTACCGAGGTACGACAATTCCTTGGTTTGGCGGGTTATTATCGACGATTCATTGAGGGTTTCTCAAAGATCGCTCAACCACTTACAGCTCTTACGCATAAGGGAACGAAGTATAACTGGACGGATAAACAGGAAACTGCGTTTCAGTTATTGAAACAGAAACTCTGCAGCGCACCGATTCTGTCCTTACCGGAAGGGACGGAAGACTTTGTGGTGTATTGTGATGCATCTGCACAGGGTTTGGAATGTGTGTTGATGCAACGTGACAAGGTGATTGCTTATGCTTCCAGGCAACTACGACCACACGAAAAGAATTACACTACTCACGACTTGGAGTTAGGAGCAGTGGTTTTTGCTTTGAAAATTTGGAGGCATTATCTGTATGGAACAAAGTGTACTATTTACACTGATCATAAGAGCTTGCAACATATCTTTGATCAGAAGGAGCTTAATATGAGACAACGACGATGGGTTGAGTTGTTGAACGATTACGAATGCGCGATTAAATATCACCCGGGAAAAGCTAATGTGGTAGCTGATGCTTTAAGCAGAAAAGATACTTCAACAAGACGGGTTCGTGCACTTATGATGACAATACATACTGACTTACCTGACAAGGTACGCAGTGCTCAGATCGAGGCTTTGAAAAAGGAAAACTTGGTACAGGAATCTTTACGGGGAATGGAAGAACAGTTGGATGCGAAGTCTGATGGAATTCGTTATTTCATTAATCGACTTTGGATACCTTTGTATGGAGGTTTAAGGGAACTCGTGATGGATGAAGCACACAAGTCCAGATATTCAGTCCATCCGGGATCAGACAAGATGTATCATGACTTGAAGGCACTGTATTGGTGGCCTCACATGAAAGCTGATATTGCTAAGTACGTTAGCAAATGTTTGACTTGTTCGAAAGTCAAAGTTGAATATCAGAAGCCATCTGGTTTACTGCAACAACCAGAGATACCGATGTGGAAATGGGAACAGATTTCGATGGACTTCATTACTAAGTTACCCCGTACACCGAGTGGTTGTGATACGATATGGGTAATTGTCGATCGATTAACGAAATCTGCACACTTCTTAGCAATCAAAGAAACTGATAAGATGGAGAAACTGACTCGCATTTACATCAAGGAAGTGGTAGCACGGCATGGCGTGCCAATCTCTATCATATCAGATCGGCATGCCCGATTTACTTCCAACTTTTGGAAATCACTTCATAAGTCATTGGGGACTCGCTTGGATTTGAGTACCGCCTATCATCCACAGACCGACGGTCAAAGTGAACGAACGATTCAAACGCTCGAGGATATGTTACGAGCTTGTGTAATTGACTTTGGTGATAGCTGGGAGAATCATTTACCGTTAGTGGAATTCTCTTACAACAATAGTTATCATACAAGTATTCAAGCAGCACCGTTTGAAGCTTTGTATGGTCGCAAATGTCGTTCACCAGTTTGCTGGGCTGAAATTGGTGACAGTCAGATAACAGGTCCTGAACTGGTGCACGAGACGACAGAGAAGATAGTTCAAATACGGAACCGTATGGTGTCACACCCCCACCTCCGCGTCACCAGACGACGTCATTTTTAAAGGTAGCGGAAGCATAGCGGCGAAGTCTCGAAGGTGAGGGGTGACTTACTTGATCCGGTATCATAACACACATAGTTAAGAAAAGCACTAATTACAAATCACGACAAATATTTATTACATGTCCTGAGTATCCGTTTACAACTTAAGTTCCTTCTATTACATCCCAAGTCCTAACTACATGGTGCGTGCACAGGTGTTTCCTCACCGTTGGTACTGATTACCTGTAAACGATTTAAAGTTTAAAAATATCAGTATAAAACTGGTGAGTTCATAAATAAGACTCGATACAATATGATATGATAGTAAAGTCAATGGTACACATTAACATAAGTGAATAATCATGTGACCCGTATCCAGATCCTTTCTGACAGTCCAGTCTAGAAAATAACCGAAGTCAAAATCCGTGCCTCTAACTCAATGTCTCACTACATCAAGTCGATACCAGGAATGGTGACAAGCATTCACACAAGGGTAGACGCTATCTATCCATGAATGGGGTTGTCAGCCCGATAGTACTATCTTTGTCCACACATTCGGCCCCACATGGGTTAACCAGATACAGTTGGTTTTGAGGACTTTTGTTGTACACAGAAAATAGTCATAATCCCATGACACCCACATGCAAGCCGGTATTGCAATTGTTACTAAACATATCACACGTTTGATAAAGATTTCATAATAGTCACCCCGATGTTAAGAAAACAGTAAAAGAAAAGGGGTTGTATGAAACTCACCTGAAGTTTATGAAAAGATAAAATCACACGAACGGTGGCTAAAAATGCTAATCTGCATTAGTTTATTTATAATTAATTATTTGTGTTTTAACTTGCTGATTAGATCTGTTTGAACGTTCAATGTCACCGACATTGTAATGAAAAGTCATCGAACTAACATTAGATGTTTAATTAATTATTTAGTCTAATATCATACAATGTACTATAATGTAGGTACATATACCCGTTTAGGTACCTTGTGTTAAGTTGATGACTCATTGGATTAGCCGGGATAATCTCCGACTAATTAGTTAGGTAATGCTGTTGATTATATTACTTAAACAGTCCCTAGATGAAATCTCGGCTTAGGAATGATTAATTCTTGTCACTAATTATCCATGTATCACAAAACATAACAATATGACATTGGAATAGGTTAAACAATCATGTTTAACATATTAATCCGACTGTTATCATAAAACCAGACAGTTATTCCAATTGGTAGGGTAATAATTGTGATTAGTTTGAAACACTTGGGATTAACCTTGCATTTCAAAGATTAACCAAAATAATCACCTACATTGTCATAATCCAATGGTTTAAACCATTAGAAGTATTGTTATGGTTTGGTGAAAACCGGGCATTATAACGGATCAAAACAGGCATTTACCCGTTAACAAGACAAGTTATCCGTCAAAAATCATTCCTAGCTATCATCTAAGCAATAATCAACAACCCTAACTATATCATTACATTCAAAAACACGATCTAATCAATGAAGATCAAGTCAGAAGATTAAAAAGGATAGTTACCCAAATCAGACGATTCTACGGACAAAATCACGATCAGGACGTGTATACACGTTCACCGGTTCGAGCTGGACGTTCTGGTGGTGTCAAATATGAGTTTTGGTGGGAGATTGGTCAAGATCTTGAGTTACAGAGGGTTTAAAGTCGAGAGGAAAGAAAATAGAATTTTCTGCATGCTTCTGCGATATAACAAGCTGGTTCAACAGACCGACCTACTCGTCGCGTACCGCGACGAGTGGCCCACATGTCGTCGCGTACCGCGAGGGATTCCGGATAAAATTTGATATCTTGACTTGTCGCGTACCGCGACAAGACTCCAAGGAGTCGTCGCGTACCGCGAGGGATCCAATTTCAAGATTTTTCTTCGTTTCGCGATTCCGGACAATCCGTAACTCGGTCTCACGCACGGTTTTCTCCCATGTTCCCAATTTCTCGCACACTTTAAACCTGTAATGATTAAAATCATCAATTTAACACAGATTCCTAGAACGACCAAACGTGCTCGTGTTATTGATGACGTAATGTTTACCTGCAATTGTCACAGTCTCCTCCTGTTACAGAAATTTCGTCCCGAAATTTGCTTTAACTCCTACAGTTTGATCACCTATGTAAACAAATGAGGATACTTCTGTTTTATGCGGTCTTCACGTTCCCAAGTGTACTCTGGCCCTCGTTTAGAATTCCATTTGACTTTCACAATTGGTATTCGACTTCGTTTGAGGGTCTTTTCATCTCGATCCATTACTTCGACTGGTTCTTCCGTGAACTGTAGGTTTTCAGCAATGTGTATCTCATCAAGAGGTATGATTAGTGACTCGTCCAATAGGCACTTTTTCAGATTCGAGACATGAAACACATCATGTATGTTACTAAGTTCTGAGGGTAACTCTAATCTGTATGCTACCATTCCAATCCTTTCAAGAATTGTAAATGGTCCTACAAATCTTGGTGAGAGTTTTCTTCGTTTTCCGAATCTGAAAATACCTTTCCAGGGAGAGACTTTTAGCATCACTTTATCACCAATCTGGAATTCGAGTGGTCTACGTCGATTATCAGCATAACTCTTCTGTCGATCGCATGCTGCTTTAATTCGTTCCTGAATGAGCGCGATCTTATCAGTCGTTTCCTGGATCAGTTCCGGGCCAACAATTTGACTTTCGCCTACTTCTGACCAACACACAGGAGATCGGCATTTGCGCCCGTACAAAGCTTCAAATGGAGCACATTGGATACTAGTATGATAGCTGTTATTATAAGAAAATTCAACCAATGGCAGATGAGTATCCCAGCTACCTTCAAAATCAATTACACAGCTTCGAAGCATGTCTTCTAATGTTTGATTTGTACGTTCAGTCTGCCCATCCGTTTGTGGATGATAAGCTGTGCTCATGTTGATCTGTGTACCCAAGGCATGTTGAAGAGTTTGCCAAAAACGTGACATAAATCGACTATCTCTATCAGAAATAATAGAGATTGGCACTCCATGTCGCATTACGATTTCGTTGATGTAGAGTTTAGCTAAACGGTCCATGGAATAGTCTTCCCGAATTGGTAAGAAATGTGCTGATTTGGTAAGGCGATCTACGATGACCCAAATAGCATCATGGTTATGCGCCGTTCTGGGTAATTTAGTGATGAAATCCATGGAAATTTGTTCCCATTTCCACATAGGGATTTCTGGTTGTTGCAATAGCCCAGATGGTCTTTGATGTTCTGCCTTAACCTTAAGGCACGTTAAGCATTTATTCACATATTCTGCTATTTGTTTCTTCATACCAGGCCACCAGTAGAAGTCTTTGAGATCTTTATACATCTTGTCAGTACCTGGATGAATAGAATATTTGGATTTGTGAGCTTCGTCCAAGATAATTGGTCTGATATTACCAAGTACTGGGATCCATGCTCGGTTTTTGAAATATAATATTCCATCCGTTTTGGTTTCAAGTTGTTTATCTAACCCTCGTAATTTCTCAACGGTGTAATTTGTTGCTTGCAAGGCCTGCCGTTGAGTTTCACGTATTTGAGGGTTTAGACTAGTTTGAATCGTCATTTCCAGCGCTTTCACACGTATGGGTTTGACTCTCTCTTTGCGACTTAAAGCATCGGCTACAACATTTGCTTTACCTGGGTGGTAACGGATTTCGCAGTCATAGTCGTTCAGAAGTTCCACCCATCGCCTTTGTCGCATATTTAGCATTTTCTGATCTAGAATGTGTTGAAGACTTTTGTGATCTGTATAGACCGTACACTTCGTCCCGTACAAGTAATGTCTCCATATCTTGAGTGCAAACACTACTGCACCAAGTTCTAGATCATGAGTGGTGTAATTCTTCTCGTGCACTTTTAGCTGCCGAGAAGCATAGGCAATCACCTTGTTGTTCTGCATCAGCACACACCCGAGTCCTTGACGTGAGGCATCACAGAAGACTATGAAATTCTCTGTGCCTTCTAGTAGTGCCAGAATAGGTGCATTGCAGAGTTTATGCTTCAACAGTTGAAATGCCTCCTCCTGTTGAGAGTCCCATATGAACTTTTGATCTTTCTGGGTTAGAGTAGTTAAAGGCAAGGCTATCTTTGAAAAGTTCTTGATGAATCTTCTGTAATAGCCCGCTAACCCTAAGAATTGACGAATCTCTGTTGGGGTTTTCGGTGTCTCCCATTGCTTTACCGCTTCAATCTTGCTGGGATCCACTTGTATACCATTTTCATTTACTACATGCCCAAGAAACTGGACTTCCCGTAACCAGAACTCACATTTGGAAAATTTGGCATAAAGTTTCTCATGTGCTAAAAGTTCCAAGATCAGTTTTAAGTGTTGCACATGTTCTTGTTGACTGCGGGAGTAAATGAGAATGTCATCAATAAAAACAATCACGAATTTATCCAAGTAAGGTCTACACACACGATTCATCAGATCCATAAACACTGCAGGCGCATTAGTCAGCCCGAAGGGCATTACTAAAAACTCATAATGCCCGTATCGAGTTCGAAAAGCTGTTTTAGAAACATCATCATCATGGATTCGTAGTTGATGATATCCAGATCTGAGATCGATTTTTGAAAAATAGATAGCACCTTGCAATTGATCGAATAGATCATCTATACGGGGTAGTGGATAACGATTTTTGATTGTCAATTTATTGAGTTCCCGATAGTCGATACACATCCTGAGAGTACCGTCCTTCTTTTTCACAAAAAGGATAGGTGCGCCCCAAGGTGAGTAACTCGGTCTAATGAAACCTTTGTCTAAAAGTTCCTGTAATTGACTCGATAGTTCTTGCATTTCCGATGGAGCCAATCGGTAAGGAGCTTTAGCTATAGGTGCTGCTCCTGGTACTAAGTCAATACGAAACTCAACTTGTCTCACTGGGGGTAATCCTGATATATCGTCAGGAAAAACTTCAGGATATTCTCGAACTACAGGAATGTCTTCAATACGTTTTTGATGTGGTTTGTTTTCAGTCACGTAAGCTAAAAAGGCTTGACAGCCCTTTCTTAAGCACTTTCGAGCTTGCATACATGATATGATACTCAGTTTCCTGCCAGCCCTTTCACCTTGTATCATAAGTGTATCACCATTTGGTAATGAAATACGAATCATCTTATTTTGACATATGACTTCCACTCGATTTTCTGAAAGCCAGTCCATACCAATAACAACATCAAAGCTTCCCAATTCAATAGGAAGAAGATCAATATTAAAAAGATGATCGTTTAGATTCAATAAACACCCTTGAATCACATTGTTAGTCATAATTGACTTGCCATTAGCAAGTTCAATGACGTAAGGGTTTGTTAGGTTATCAACGGCCAATCCGAGTAGTGAAGCAAAATCAGAGGAAACAAAACTTTTGTCCGCTCCGGTGTCAAAAAGAACAGATACATAGTGATTGTTAAGAAGAAACGTACCGGTAACGGTGTTGTTATCACGTCGAGCCTCTTCCGCCCCTATCTGGAAGGCTCTTTCTCTTGCTTCATTGCCCTGGTTGGTGTTGTTGGTAGGGCAGTTTTTCATGAAGTGATCCGGGCTTCCACATCTGAAGCACGACCGGTTGAATTGTTGTGGTTGTTGTTGTTGAGTTCCTTGGTTTGATCGGCGAACAGGGAGATTGCAATATTTGGAGAAATGCCCGACCTTGTTACAATTGTTACAAACAGGGCAGGGTCCCACATGATGAAATGGGCACTTAGGACATTTAGGTGCTTGCCCTACATAGGCTTTTCTCTCCAAAGTTGTGGCAATGTATCCCTTTGCCATTTGCACATTCCGGCTGGGTTCCACCGGAGCCCCTGGTTTGCCTTTCCCAACCCATTTTCGTTTCACCCCTTTAACAGTGCTGGGGGTAGTGGTTGCCAGACTGCTGCTTGACTCACCTTTCACTGTCAATGTACCACTTCTTACTGCAACATCGGTAAGCCTGGTGGTTAAGGTACAATTAATTGTGAATTGAACGATTTCAGTTCTAGGGTTCTTGATGGAAATCGGTTTTGGGGGTTTTCGATCAAATGAGTTTAAGAATCAAATTAAATAGCATGGGTAGATTCAGAGGATTCCGATTAAGGTTAATGCTATGCCAATTTCATCCTAGAACTAAGAATTCAATGATTTCGAGTTTAGGGTTACTAAGTTAAAAAACACTTTGGGGGTTTTGAGTTAAACTGAATGGTTATTCAAATTAACCTTTACAGTTAGCTTCGAAAATTCATTCTAAATGAAAATCCCATGACTTCGGGGATTCACAGTAGCTAATTGAACGAATTGGTGTTAGATTTTAAGGAAATGTATTCGAACCTGTTAAGGACCGATTAGTTGGATTATGGTGTTTAGTTCTCGAAATAAAACCATGGGTAGACTCGACTGAGTCCTAGGAACAAAAGCCCTAGGATTATTTGGTTGAATAGGATCGAAATCGGGACAATTGGATCGTAGATTGCTTCGGCTATAATATCAAATAGGAACTGGATTGAAGGAGGATTTAAAAGAATTTATTTTCGAATACTGATGCGATACCCTAGCGGGCGAAGATGGTAGTGTGTGTGTGTTGCGTGTGAAGGGTCGCGGGTTCGAGCCAGGGGGTGGCCGGGTTTTTGGAAAAAAATACCATTTTTGGTATTTTTGGAATATCTTTCACATGCGAACTCCGATTTAACCCGTTCAAGTTGCGTTGGAACCGTAACGGGAATACGGACACTTTGAAATGATAAAATTCATATTTTTGATCGCAAACGTAATCGCGTATAATTACGTTTAATTAAATAAAATCATATACGGCCATATGATTTTATTTAAACGATTTTAAAAGGCACGCGTACACACGTATGCAAATTCTTAACACTCTAACATACGTGTGTTGATACGTATGTGATTTCAAACACAAAACGACTATTCGAATAACACTAAGTTATTGTTAAACACAGGTTCTTCGTAGGAGAACTGTTTACACGAGTTTAAGTGCGTTTGATCATTCTGCAATACTCAAAGGTGCGTACACGGCCCCTTTCTTATTTTAAATTGTTTTGGGGGAGAAAACATGTGAAATAAACTCTTTCTAGATACATATCACTTGCATGAGTTAGCTGTTTACATTATGTGACAACATAGCATTTAAAAGTCCTTACACACCTCGAACCGTTTAGTTTGCCGTAGCGCAAAGCGTGGTAGTTGGAAATAGATCTATTAGGTTTGAAAAACCTCACCTGGTAGATGGGATCTACGCAGGTGTTTGACTGACCAAACACAATTTTACTATTGTTGTGCTAGACAATAGTGGCAAGGCAAAAACATGCTATAGCATGGCAATTCGTCAGCTTCGGTGTCGACCACTTATGTAAATAGTTTATATGACTAGCTATCATGACTATGCATGTGTGATTATGTTATCTGCAAACTTGATATTCAAACTGTTGTTTTGAACATTGTGAATACTTAAAACCTGTGTTATGCACCAACCTTTGTGTTGACTTGATTTACATGTTTTCTCAGGACGCTAAGGTGCGCAACAAAGCTGGCATGGACTAGGAGATAGAGTCGCATGCATGTTTTACATTTATTGTTTAAATTACACATTTGAGGATTTTGTTTTGTAATTTACATATTACAACTGTTACTGGTTTTAAAACGCTTCCGCAAATTTTGAAAACTCTGATGTTATGTTTTTAAGACCAAAGTATGTTTTGAAATTCATATAGAGGTCTTCGTTATGTCTAATGATCTGAGATCCTGGTTTGTCACGTTCCCAAACGGTATGATTCCGTTAGTTGAAAATTGGGGGTGTGACAACTAATGTGCTTCCTTTGTTGACTGACAACATCATTTGAAACCGATGCAGGAGGGGCTTCAACTTCTGTCAATGTCTTTCAAGTTTCATTCAGCTTCCTAACTGCCGCATCATAAATGACCTGTTTCTTTCTTATTCTGACTCGCCATTTCTTCCAGTTTTTGAACTCGGCCTCGCAACCTATGTTTTTTTTCTTCATTTTTGTTTGCATAACAATGTCATCACAGATTCATATGTTTCTTTGAATTTCATCATCATTTTATAACACTCGGGTTTTAGTCGTAACGGCCCGCCGCAGAGCGCGGGTAACATTACTAGTTTAAATTATTTATAAAATACGCAATAATATTTTAATATCTGATATATACAGTTTTCCGGAGGTGTGCATAAATGCAAGAAACGAAACGTTGTTTTTCTTGGACAACAATTTTTCACAATGGCTACTCTATAGTGATCATGATTTGGGCGGTATCTTCATACCACCTCCTTTTAGGCGAGTTTTTCTTGATGATGTTCCACATCAAGTTGGGACGATAGGAGATTGTGGTGTTTGGGTCTGTATATTTTTACAACGCCTGATAAATGGAGAAAATTTTTGCAGCCCCAATGAAGATCCGCAAAAAACCGCGCATGAATTTCGATGGAGTTTTGCAGAATTAATGTACGAAAATAAAATTAGATCAGAAACTGAGTAGTAATGAATTTTGTAACCTGTGTTCGAATTTGTTTTGTAACTTATTATTATGTTAATGTATTGTCACGTTTTTTTTAATATTCCATATATATGTTTTTTTACCGAAATTATATTGTGACTTAATTTTATGCAAAAAAAAAGAAAGCGCCCGCCTGTAATATACAGGCGCCCGCCGTACCACACAGGCGCCCGACTATTTAATTTTTTTTTCAAAACAACAGGCGCCCGCCCGTTTGAATAAGTTGCCCGCCTTTTCGAAGTCTATAAATAAAGACCAATATCTCGTTGAGAGCTTCAACTTTTATTTGCTTTCTATAAATATTTCTTAAAATTTGTAGTTTCCAGGCTTATGAATTAAGTGTTAAAAATATATGTTTGAAAGATGTTTTACAATATCGCTTTTTATAATTTTATTATTGTTAACTTTTTACCTCTTCAAAAAATATGTTTTCTTGAATATTATTTTAAATTAAATCTTATTGAATTAACACCACTTGTTAGTTTTAATTCTTATTGAATTAAAACCACTTACATGTATATATCCACTTACATTACATGATTGATCGAATAAATCATTCATGTATTGTAGTTGATATTTATTATAACAGAATTCTTCTTACTGCCCTCTGTTAGTGGTCGTTTAACGTCTCTAGGAAAGGTATTGCGGAGAAATCTGTAGTTATAAAAGCCACTCTTTTTCTCCCGGAAAAGTACAAGAGTGTTATTTAATTTTAAGTAAAATATTTAGAAAACTTTATCCTTTTAATTCTTATTGAATTAAAACCACTTATTTATTTATATCGATTTACTGTACATGTTTGATGGAACAAATCATTCATGTAATATAATTGATATTTATTATATCGGTATTCTTCTTACTGCCTCATTGGAGTTGTCGTTTATCAGCAACTGCAAGGGCATTTTGGAGAAAACTATATAAAATAACCCACTCTTTTACTCCTTGCAAAATGCGAGGGATAAACTTTTGAAAAGTTAGAATACCGAGATTGATAAAGTTAGAAGACTTTCAATCAAGATTGCTGTTATGAAAAGTTAGAAGACCGAGATTGCTGATTTGTAAACAAAAAAGACATGATATAGAACAATATTATTAAATGAAATGTATTGCGCTAAATAATTTATATTAAAAATCACTTAGCTTGTAATATTTGGATATATAATATATTCTATCTTTCAATTCCTTTGTATCGTTTCCGAAACTCGTTATAAAATTTCGAGAAAAAAAAATCCGACACGAAACGCTAAACAGGCGCCCGCCTGTTAAAAAATTCTATAAATAGAAGGGATCCTTTTTCCGAATAACAAACATCTTGAAATCTGTTTTCTTGTTAAAAAATTTTTAAAACTTTAAATATTTTTTTTTACCGAAGTGTTATTTAAAATAATGGTTTCTAAGATGTTTATTAATGTTTTTATAATTATTATTGGTTTACCTTTAAAAATATTAATTCTTTTTAAATTAACACCACTTAATTAATTTTAATTCTTATTGAATTAAAACCACTTATTTATATCAATTTCCTATACATGATTGATGGAACAAATTTATCGTGTATTTTAATTGATATATATATATATATATATATATATTATAACAGTCTACACTCATGCTTCTTGATAAGTAGGAGTGTTACTAAAATTGGGTATTGTTGAAAACTTCATCTTTTCTGCCATTGGTTATTCGTCAAAAACACAACACGTTCAAGAAAAATTGGTTATTTATGAAGCTAGAAGACATTAACAAAGATTGTGCTGCAATGTAAACTCAGAAGACTCAGAAACAACATTGGTTATTCGTCAAACATAACTAATTCAAAGAAGATTTTTGTACCGAATGTAGATAACTTTGAAACGATATTTTTGTTTCGGATTTTTTTGTAAACAGTATAACTTACGTTGTAATATTTCAAAATTATATATGTATATAATGTGTGATGTTGCATTACTTTATTATCAAACATATGAAATTATTAAAATAAAAATATATAACATACTCATTAAAAGTCATTCAAATCATAACAATAATCTTTTTGTGTGGTTGACCCCACTACAAAATCACGAAATTCTCAACATCCATAAATGTTGTCTGTGTTTCGTTTATTTTTTGTTTTGAATATGAACCCACTTGTGATGCTAGAGGTGTTTTACACTGATAACGCATATGTCCCTTATGATGACATCTTGAGCATATTGTCGGACCTGTTTCCTCACCATGAGAGGGAATGTGTTTATTTTCTCAAGGACGACAGCTTGTCTTTTGTCCATGTACGGTGTTTCTAACTTGTCATCATTTTCATCTATCTCCCATTCTGATTCATCTGGTACCGGCTGTATCGACTCTGCGTAAGTGGCAGCGTGTACCTCATTTGTAAACCAGTCAATTGCCCACTGATAACATTCTGACTGCTTTAAAAATTTTGAAACAGCAATCACATGACCACATGGTAAACCGGATAACTACCATTTGCGACAAGTACATTTTTTGTTGTAAATATCAACAACGCATCGGTGACGTCCGTCGGCTACGTTGAACTGATACTCGTCTATGCCACGAACCGACCATGTCTTACATTTATGAATTCGTCTACATATTTTGTTTGTAGCCCATGCGGTCAGATAGTGTTTATTTTTCTATGAAAATAAAAGTTAAAATAATTTATCGATAAATATGATTAAATCAGAGAAAATAAATTAAAATTAACATAAAAGGTGTTTATTCGAACCTCCGAGTTGTCATCGTTCAAAATACCATTTCTGAACCAATTCGACGAAAAAGTCAATTAAACGAGTGATTGGTAACTTTCGTGCACTCCGGGACAACGCATTAATAGACTCGGCACTATTCGACGTCATGATATTAAATCGTTGCACCGAGCAATGTGATCGAGCCCATTTTGAAAAGCCAGCTCGCGTGAGGGTTTCTCAAATATTAGAACGGTTACTACAAAGTGCGTTAAAATTGATATCAAATTCCTCAACCGTATAAGCTTTACAAGTCGCCCACCACAAGTTTTCTTGTGCTTTACCCTTCAGACGTAGATTCATCATCAAATGTCGGCAACAAAGACCATGATAAGCCAGTGGATATACTGTTCTTATTGCCAAATCAATAGAAGCGGCTCGATCTGAAATAATTGCAAGATTGGAATGATCGTCAATGCCCTCTTTGAGTTTTGACAAAAACCACGTCCACGATTCCTCAGATTATGTTTTCCCCACACCGAATGCAATAGGTAAAATTTGATTATTTCCATCCATACCAACAGCTAAAAACATGGTGCCTTTAAAGGTGCCTTTAAGATGTGCCCCGTCAATAATTATTATAGGACACAAACAATTAACAAAACTACGCACATGCAATTAAATATTCATAAGTATATGATACAATAGTATTATATTTTTAATAATTCGTAACTTACCGCCGCACCAATGGCAACAAAAACCATTTCAAAACGGTTAAACTCGTCTTTCAAAATATGAGTTATTGTTCCTGGATTGGCTAATTGAAGATAATGACAATATGCAGGTAGTTTTGCAAATGATTCCTCAGTTGATCCAGCCAAAATTTGTTCGGCATAATGTTTTCCTCGCCATGCTTGACTGTATGATATGTTCACCTTGAACTTCTGATTTATATCTTTGACTATCTCTTTTCCACGGTACACATGTCCGCAGTCAGTAAGTTGGTCCTTTATTATATGACCAAGAACTTTTTTGTTTGCGTTTCTGATGTTAGGATACGTTTGCGTCCTTGAACATGTGCGCTCATTGTTAAAATAAGTCACGTGGAATGCACACGTGTCTTTGTAACTAGAGGCTCTTAAAACCCAGTTACAATTTTCGAAATAACATACCACAACAAACCTTTTTTTTGATGACTTTTGAACTTTAAACTGAAAACATTCATTCAATGTCATCATTGAAATTTCTAATTTTAATTCTTCTTTATCTTTAAAAACTTTATTTATAATTGCATTTGAAGATGAAGACGGTTTAGAAAATTTCGAGTTGACAAGTTTGGGTTCTACTTCTGGTATAGATTCATCTTTTAAAACATCATGATTATTTAAATCAGAACTAAATTGAGGTTGTTGACTAAAATCAGTAAAACTGTCATCACCAATACCAATATTTAAATCAGGAACTGCGAATTTTTTTTTGAGTTAGAACCATGTGATGAAAATTTTCTATCACGAAAATGATCAGGTCTAACATCATTAATGACATACAAATAACATATTTCACTCTCATTTTTTTCAACTATTTTTAGAAAAACAGATATATCGTTCTCATCGCATATATCAACAGGATATATGTATATTGAAAATTTATACGATATTCGACTTATATCTCGAATACCAAAACGAACAGAAATTAAATCAAGTAGTTCTTGATAACTAATTTTATAATGAAGACATACAACACGTCGCAAACAATCAATAGGAAGATAATCGTATCTTCCATATTTAACCTCCCAATTCCCGCCAATACAGAAGATAAACGTAAATTCCATTTTCAAGTTGGTTTAAACAAATTCATGAAAGTTATGTGGTACACTTACGCTAAATATATATACACGTCTTTATGGTCGGACGACTCTATGTAAAAGTCGTTTAAAAAAAAAAAGTACAGGCGGACGCCTGTGACACGTTTTCCGAGAAAAAAAGGCTTGGACGCCCGTAATTAGATTCAGGCGCCTGTGATGTGACCGAAATTTTTTTTTTTAGGGGCGGACGCTCGTGACAAAGGTGTCAGGGTGGGCCCGACGCCTGTGACAACTTAATTTATTAACGGGCGTTCGTCAGATTTAAGGGGCGTGGGCGCCCGTGTAAGCCAAATGGCGAACTCTGATTGGGGCTCAAACAGGCGGCCGCCTATAAGTATACAGGCGCCGACGCACGTAAAGGGATGGAAATTTCTGCTTTGGAAAAGTCAAAGGGCCATTTTATGTAAAAATCTGGTCAAAGTGACCATTTTCGTTATTTTCCCTTCATATTTACACCGAGTCAATGTCAGGTAGGTTGCAATTAATTTTATTTGCTTACCCTTTACACCACCACCATTTGTAATAATCTAGGTAGGGTGTGCTAACAAAATTACTAAAAATCAGATTTGGCTTGCTCGAATTTATAGTTTTTTATTTCATGAAAAACTAACTTAACAAATTATAGAGTTATAACAAATAATTTATTGCATTTTCTTTTAGAATAAAAAGAAAGGTAATATGTTTCTTTTAAATAATATGCATGTTTTGTTGAAGAAATTCGTCTATAATTGCTTGGAAATCTATTGAATCGTGTATGCAATCACTATTCGAAATCAATATTTCTACCATTCCGAGTTCAATAAACTTGATTTTGGGATAATCTAATAGAGAGAATTTCAGTGATACAAATTTCGATTGAAGATTGATTCTGCGAGTTCGTTTTTCTTGTTAATTACCAGCCAACCGCATGGTAGTTATATATTGGCGGGTAAAATTAGCGGGTCAAATCTCGAGTCAAGGTAATTTCAAACATAACAAATAAGTAAATTTCGTTTAGGTTTCGAGGTGTTGCCACGAACCCACAAGGGACAACACCTCCTTGACCCCTGCCCGTTGAATGACCAATGGGACCGCCACTAGGAACTCTGCCCCTAAGACCACGCAACTCTTTTATATTAAACGAGTGTACATTCCGTACCTACAACTTTTTAATATTCCTTACATTCAATTACAATAAGATATACAACATGTTTTAGGTTTTAATTTTAGAAAAACGGTAATTATACATGATCCATCTGACTATTGGTTAATACGTATTGGAGTGCTCTTTTAAGACATTAGCATATATACATATATATATTTTTTATTTTAGAAACAAAAAATAAATAAATAAATAAAATATAAATATTAATCATCTCCAAAGTCCAAATTTGAGAACGTAGAATTAATGTTATATTAGTTCACGTGGAAATTGAAAATATTGAAATGCAACAGTTCAATAATTGTCTATATATATAAGGTACGAGTGTAAAACTAACCACCAAAGTAATCCGTTGACGGTGGTCAGATCCACAACAATGGCGTCGCAAGCATCGAAGGGAACCGCAGTGAGAACAATGGTGTGTTTATTTGGCTGTGTCGGATTTTCTGGGGTTTTTTATGCATTCGTTATGGATCGCTTAGCTTCTTGTTTCGACCTCCTACAAAATAGGTAATTTTTAAATGTGTATTTAGAATCAAATTAAAACTGAAACCAGACACATAAGCTATATGGTTTTGCGAATTTAAGACATTTTCATTTGAATTAACCAATGTTTTCATAACCGGACCGGACGTCGAACCGGTCTCCTTACCGGTCAGAGGTCGGACCGGTCGGACCGGTCGAACCGGATTTAAGAACCGGATGATTTTATATACATTTTATAAATATATATATATAAAAAATTAAAAAAAATTAAAAAAAATTAAAAAAAATTAAAAAAAATTAAAAAAAAAAATAAAAAACCGGTTCGACCACCGGCCCGACCACCGGTTTTCCGGTCCGACCACCGGCCACCGGTCCGACCGGCCGGTTATCACAAAAACGGGTTTGAACATAGAACCGGACCGTTCCACTAGCCGAATCCCGGTCCGACCGGTCCGACCGGCCGGTCCGGTCCGGGTTTAACAACATTGGAATTAACTTTTTTTTTTTGAACGGCGACGATCCTACATACCACGTATGTTGTCTTAACAGGGCCCACCGGGCAGAGGTAAGACGCGGCCACACCAGATGCGCGGGAACCCCGTGGAATAGGTAAACCCTCGCCCCCCATTGGTCCAGAACCCGAGATTAAGCTCAAGATTCTTTCCCTCACCTGGATGTCCTTTAAATTGCCTCTGGCAGGACTTGAACCCATGACCTCTCGGTCACAAGGTGAAGCCCTAACCAGTAGGCTAGATTTGCAGGACAACATTGGAATTAACTAGCTACCGGTTAGACCTGGAACTGAACCAGATGATTTGATTGGATTAAATTTTTCCTTCCAAAATACCATTTAATGATTTACTTTCTACGTTAATTTCATATTTTGTTTATTCAGTGCTTTTTTTTTTTTTTGTACTGTTACAAAACCTCTAAAACATGTATTGTTATACTTTATTTTAACTTTGTAACATATTTCTGTTTAAATTTGAAATTAGCTATGATGTCACAGTGAATAATCTCAATGCAAATAGCATGTTACTTTTTAACCACTTTGTTTTTATATTTGCTGCAGGTGGTTGATGGTTGAATATGTATCACTTTTCATAAATCTTGGTGCTATAGCGGTACTTGTTTCAATCAATTTAGCAACTAATTTACTATTGACACAAGTGGCGGAGTTTGAAAACCTTGTCCGAGAGGGTCGAAAGTCATGGGGCAAAATTTTTTTCGTTATCGATATGTTTCGGGCTAAAATTAGGGTCGACACATGATTATTCGGGTCGGGTCAAACAATTTAAAGTTTAAAATATCAAATATTTGTTCCACTCAAAAGTATATATATTTTTGTATCAAACAAGACATAAAATGTTTAAAACGAAAAGGTAGGTACCCGGAAGAAGAATCACAATTCAACACAACGACATTTAAGCTCTTTAAACTCATTGATTATACACTTCGAATCAAACTTCTCAGCAATTTTCTTTGCAAAGACAATTATTGAAATAGGTAATGTTTAATAGTTAAGGCCCATTTTAATTTTTAAGACCCAAAGCAAAATTTAAACTCAAGATTGGCTAATGAACAAAAGAACAACCGATACCGTGAACCCTTAAAGATAATGTTAAAAATTACAATATTAGTTCAACTTTATTAATTTTTAAAATCCAAGGGGGCCCAAGAAATTTTATGAAGAAAAACCGAAGTGGCCGGGCTCGATACTTGTAAAATTTTTAGACCAAAAACTACTATATTGATACTTCTGGCAAGAAAAGCGGCAGGGGTTGGGGCACCCCTGGCCCCTTAAAACCTCCGCCAATGATTGACACCCTTTATTTAGACGGATTCTTTCGATCGACTTAGTCTAATTATGTAGTAAAGTGACCAAAAGCCTTCTAACGAGATGATAACTTCTTGACTTCTTTTGTGATATATATTAGGTTTTAGTATTTTTGTAAATAACGTTCTCTTTTTTTTCATGTGACCAACAGTACCACCCGATCATCTCCACAGTCAAGTCATCAGTTTAAGAGGAAACTCAATACTTTGAGAAACCCTCTTGTGGGATTTGAACCCAAGACCATATGATTCCTAAGCCTTATCCCACTACTAAAATACTAATAGATTGTAATGCCTTTGGTGTAAATTAGCAGGTGTTTTCCTAGCAAGGGCTTCCTCAAATATAATGGGGTCTAGTTGTCCGTTTGACGAGTAATGCTTGATTTAACGATTACAAAAATTATGCATTAAAGCGGGTCCTTTTTATCATATCTATCTACCTAATCTGGAGCCTTTTTTATGCATTTTTAAATTAAAAAAAATAGTAAAATGTACGCATAAAACATTTTTTAAAACAAAATTATTATAAAATATAAAATTTTCAAAAATAGTTTTATAAAATTAAATATTTAAAGAAATAAACTTTGAAAAAATTTGTGTTTAATTAAATAATATAATTATTTTATTAGTTAAAGTATTAAATTATACGAAATTTAATCGTATCTTATTTAAAAAGTTGTCTTATATTGTCTAAATTTTCATTTATGACTATTTATTATATTATTTTTATTCAATCCATATAATACATGAGATAATAACATATTAATAATAAAATGATATTAATAATGATACTCTTAGACTATCCACAGTGATCACCCCACTGAAAACCCTTCCCAACTGAAATTTCCTGCTACGTCATTACCCCACTGAAATCCTTTAACACCCACAATGGTCACCCCACTGAAAACCCTTCCCCATTATTCCACGTCATCAACAATTAAAATTAAATAAAAAACATTACTCTAATTTAAAAATAATTCAATATTTTACAAAAAAAACACACATTACATTAAAAAAACAATAACATATTAAAAATATACTAGTCGGCTTAGATGCTACGAACGACAATATCGGTGCGAACCCTTTCGATATGTTCGACCAAATCGGCTTTTAACGACTCGTGAATGCTTTTGTTTCGAAACGCCAAAATTTGGTTATCTCTACGCGGGTCATCAATGTCAAAAGGAGATGGCGGTTCGTCTTCATCGGGAACAAACGGGCTAATCGAATTGCTCTCACATTCAAGTATCATATTGTGTATTATGATACATGCATACATAACGGATCTAATTTTTTTAGGATGCCATGCTCTAGCCGGATTTTTTATAATATGAAATCTTTTTTTAAGAACACCAAAAGCCCGCTCAATATCCTTCCTTGCACCCTCTTGTGCTACTTGAAACCTTTTTCGTTTAAAGGTTGTTGGACATGTTATTGTTTGCATAAAAACCGGCCATTCTGGGTAAATCCCGTCAGCAAGATAGTAACCGTGAGCGTACTCGTTATCGTTACAAAAAAACGATGATTGTGGAAACACAACGTTTTCCATATCATTGAGTAACGGCGACGAGTTTAGAACGTTTAGGTCGTTATTCGCACCGGGCATGCCAAAATATGCATGCCAAATCCATAAATCATGTGAAGCAACTGCTTCAAGAATAATGTAGGGGCATCCGTGATCGCCTCTCATAAATTGTCCTCTCCATGCAACCGGATAATTTTCCCAATCCCAGTGCATACAATCAATACTACCAAGCATACCGGGAAACCCATGATAATTTTCATGGTGTTCATACAAATTCATAACATCATTATAATTTGGTTTGCGCAAATATTTAGGACCATAGAGTCGACGGATATTCTTACAGAAATTATAAAGGCACTCTCTGGAAGTGTTGTCTGACATCTGTAAATAGTCGTCCATTAAGTCTGCCGTACTCCCGTATGCCAATTGTCGAATAGCCGACGTACACTTTTGTAACGGTGTAAATCCTCGCTTGCCGCGAGCATCCCATCCCAATTGAAAATAAGTATCCGCAACCTCCAGATCGTTCACGATACGTTCAAATAGAGGTCGTTGCATCCGGAAACGCCTCTTGAACAACGTCTCATTATACAACGGTTCGGGCCCAAAATAATGACGCATCAACAGATCATGCCCCGCTTCCCTGTCTCGATTAATTTGAATTATTCTAATTATAGGCCGAGGAATCTGAGAAGCGTTTGCTTGAGCCATGGTAGACAAAGCCGAGATAAAAAGATCAATACCCTCGCTATCAGAAGATGAGAACACCGTAGAGGATGATGACATTTTTATAAAAAAAATTATAAAAATTAAGAGAGTTTTGAATGAAAATGAGTGTGTAAAATGTTGAAATGAGTGGTTTATATAAAGATTGATTTTATTATTATTATTATTATTATTATTATTATTTTTTTTTTAATTTGTAGCCGTTACAAAAATAGGGGGCCCACAACATTTGAAACCAACCAATCAGGTTCAAGTATCATCAACGGGAAGCGGGGGCCGTGGGAGGGTCGTGGGCGGGGGCCGCTACGCAGGGGGCGGTGTTCCCGCGTGAGGCCGCGGCGGGGAGCAGAGCCGCTGGCCCCGCGGCTTGACTGCTGCGTGTAGTCTTATCATTTATATGAGATATTTATAGAATAATACAGCATACAAAATGAATATTATATCAGATAAAATTGATATCACATGTGTAAATTAATTCGAACCAAAGTCTTTAATAGGTTATTTGGCAATGCTTCTTGTATATCCTTGACCTTAACGTTTTGATGTTTTTGACTGCAACAATAAACAAATCATGTTAACTATTTTAATTGAGGTACACATGTAATGTGTTTTTTCTTAAAAGAAATTTGGTATACCTTTCTAAAATGGAGGCTATGTCTTTCAACTGAATCAATATTAACTCATGGGAGGTACACATGTGCTTTTTTATGCCAAGGCTCAACTTGACACACCTTCATTCTTCATAAATCATAAGTTCGAAACATTCTTTAAACACGCGTTGAAACATCTCAATTTTAATTTTGGGTTTTGAAGTATCCAGCTTGAGACATGTTTTTAATATGCTTACCTTAAAACATATTTTGTGTCTCTTATAGAAAAACACATTTGTCATAAAGTATAGTATTCTAAGTAGTTTGTACTGCCACAAATATTTAGGTACCTTAGGTTGGATAGGGTAGAATTGTGTGTTTAGAAGAGTTGGTGTTATTTTATACATTTTTTTGACTAATGTTAAAATTGATATATATCCAAGATGAGTTGAAACATCCCTGTTTTTCATAAACTATAGCTAAAACACCTTTTTTTAATTTTTTTAATTAAAACATCTAAACTTATAGGGATTTGGAAGTATCTAACTCTTGCGTTTTTGGCGTTTTTACTGAAACATCAAACTTTAGTATTTCAACTAAGATTTTGATTAAAACATTCAACTTTTAAGCGTTGATATTTCATTTATCATAACTTATTTTGAACCTGATGTATAATGTTTGTTTCGTATATCTTGAATTAGGTGGACTAATGTGGCTGTGGTATTTTGGTAATATTTAGACTTGGGTTTTCTACAAGGAATCAAGTTGGGTTGTAGCGACTATTTTAACTGCTTTATTACCTGTTTTTGCAAGGTAATTAACGTTCCTTTCTTTCATTATCAATCTAACATGCATATTTATAATTTATTATTATTATTTTTATTATTATTATATAGTGTTGCTACATGTGTATACGTGATTACCCAGTTCCTCAAGTTGTCACCTGAAGAATTTTCTAAGGACCCAATATATTTTGTGTTGGTGAGACGTGATAAAAGGTAACAATTAATATGATAACATCCTCAATTAGTCAATTGCACAATTGCCATCACCATTTCGATGGTATTTTATTTGCCCTTCTTGTTGTTGTTGTTATTTTTTTACCATTTTGAATTTGGTCACAGACTCACTAGTTTTATAAGCTTGACCACCCTCCCTCACGCCCCCATCACCATAACACACATGGGCGTGACCACCAAGTGGTGGTTCAGCCGTAAGGGCTGTCACGCGGTGAAGGAGAAGAAATGGGGAAAAATATGGTGATGACGTGGAGTGATAGAGAAGTAATGGGGGAGTGATGGATAACATAGGTAAAGATGATGTGGAGTGATAAGAAGGTGATGGTATTGGTTGATTATGTGACGCCTATGTGGCGCCTACGTGGAGTGAGGGAGAGTGATTGATAACACATAGTCTAATAATTAACAGTCTTATTCAGTTGTATCATCATATATAATTGAAAAGTTAATACTATTTATACATATCTAATTTTTGTAAAAATAAATAACAAAATATATTTTTGATATAAATTTGAAATTTTAATAAATCATCATAACTTAAATAAATAAAACAAGAAATTTGAAACGTACGTTGTGACGGGATGGACGTATAAACTTTCAAAAAAGTTTATCCAAAAGATGTTCCACGTTTACAAACTTCATTAAGTGTGTTGCATCGATTACATTAATGTGGTTAAATGCATAAAATAAATGAATAAGTTACGGTGATTCGGTTTTGTAACATTGTTGGGTTTTTTTAGTGAATTCTTTGCCATTAAAAAAAAAAACTACAATAAGAAAACAATCCGAATAGTTGTACGCCAGATCGGTTTTATGGCCTATCAACTGATCTAGTCTGATTATGAATACATAGGGGATGGTTCGAATATTAACCTTTCCTTATTACGTTAACCGAATAACTATATCTTATTACTTTGTTGTTATACGCAACTGACTACAAATTTATAGGAATGACATGAGACACAAGAATGGAATATCAGTGACAATTGTCAAAATAATCTTTTCTACGTTAGCATGTCTTGAGCTTGGTATTATTATCAACTTGATTATTGTAGATGGATCTCCGTTTCGTGCAAAAGTATTATCGTCGTAAGCTCCTTTTACAACTTAGTTTCCTCAGTTCTTCATTAATTAGATCTTAATTAATTACATTTCTCATCAGGGATGTTCATTGGGTCAATTCAATCGGGTTTCGGTTTAGTCGGGTTTTCTTTTAAAAAATTTGACCCGCGACCCAACCTTAATTATAACATTAGGGTTAGTCGGGTCATGGATTATTTTGGTCGGGTCATCGGTTAATATTTATTTGCTATTATCTTGACAAAATTTAAATTGCTACAATTAATTCATTTTCTAAACATATAATACAATGAAAAATGCGTTGAACCATATTTAATTTGATTATCGATCATAGTTATAATTAGTTAACTTAATCCAATAGTTAGGTGAAAAGTTAAATATCTTACTACTATAATAAACAAACATATGTTATGACACATAACTTTTTTACACAACTATTGTCATTTGTTACTTTCTTATCATTCTATTCAATTATCTCTTATATTAAATAATAATGTTCCTTCTCATATTAAGTACTTATAATACTAATAATATATTTATTTTTTTATTAGAAAACACATTCAAAAAAAGTTTATAAAACATTTAATTATTCCAAAATCACAAATTTTTAGAATAAGAAAAAAATTTTATTTTTAGAAAATAAAAGTCGTGTAAAAAATAAGTTTTCTTAAAAAACGAATTAAAAAAAAAAACCGATATAGATTATAAACCATAGCTTTTAATAATGTGATATTTTTATAAACAAATAACATTTTTTAATTTATTTAAAACCAGAGCATGAAAAATGATAGAGAAAGTAACACTTTTAATCCTTATGTTTAACACTATTTTTGAAATTAAGTCGTTTTACTTTAGTAATTACAAAAATTATATCTTATCTTATTGATTTATAAAAGTTAATTTTTGACAAAATACAAACTGAAGATTTTAACTATCAATTCGTTCAAAATATCAATTGTTACAAACTAAAAAGTTATGTATCATTTGTATATTTATTAAAATTTTTAGTATTGTTTTGTTACCTAAAGTATTTATTAATATGTAAATTAATAATTTTATATCAAAATATCATTTTGTTTTTAATACTAACTATTTAATATTTTGTATTAAATACATATAATATACAGGGTAATAACCTAGTGTTATATATATATATATATATATAAATCATCTTTATACGGGTGAACCCGAAACCTGACTAATTTTTAAATTAAACCTGAAATCTGACCATGTTAAGTTTATTCGGTTCGGTTATTTTGGACACGCCTAGTTATCATTCATAATTAAGCAACGTATATTATTAAAGTCGATATTAATTAATTAATTAATAAATATTGTTTTAATTACAGGTGCATGATAGGAACATTACTCGACTTCCATGCCACCGTTGGTGTTTTATCGGTATGTCGTCTCCTGTCATGAATCATGATATGCATTAATTTTTTTTGAACGGCAGTTAAACTAACCCAACGTGCTATCTTCAGTTTCCTGGCGAGTGATAGCCAAGATCGGATTACTCCAATCTCCGGTGTGGGTTAGTGTGCCCCCCAGATGCGCGGGAACCGGATTGAATCCGTAAACCCTCGCCCCCCATTAGGTTCGAACCCGGGATAAAGCCCAGATTTGTTCCATCACCTGGATATCCATTAAATGTGCCAGAGAGGATCGAACCCCTGACCTTCCATTTGGAAAGCATGATCCTTACCACTTGAGCTACATTTGCTGGATTGATATGCATTAATTAGTTGGCTTGTTTGTGTCGGCTTTGATTTTAAGACCACTAATTCCTTAGTGATTTAATTTTTTTTTGAACAACGAATTTCATTAAAACACCAAGGGTAAGCAATATGCTAAAACCCCCAAACACCAAGACAAACACCCATTACAATGCACGACAAAAGGAATCCTCCCATGTCAATGCTCTCCAATTTGCTCTATGTTTAACCCAAATGAAACTCAAGGATTTTAGTTCTTCAAATATCCTCTGGAACTAACATCTTTTGTGGTTGAAAATCATACCATTTCTAGCTTTCCAAATTGACCACAAGGTTGACATAACAACAGCTTTAATCGCCTCCTTTTTCTTTAAACACCCATTCACATACTTGAAAATATCCAAAATGTCCTTGATATCATTGCTTAGTGATTTAATGATACGTGTTTTATCGGTATGTTGTCTTCTGTCATGAATCATGATATGCATTAATTACGTGTCTTGCTAATTTAGCCTACTAGTTAGGGTTTTAACTTATTACCGAAAGATAATGGCGGATTTAAAGAGACCCCAGAAGGTGGGAATGCCCCCACTAAGTTTAATAGTCTTTATAAATTTATTTATAAAACAGCTTAAAAAATATGGGTCCTTCTTAAATTTTTTGGATAGGCCCATAGTGTTGTTGCTGCAATTCCTTGTTCTTTACATGAGATAGATGTCATGGCTAATTATATGAGACATATGGAACCAAAGACTACTCAAGACAACATTACCAAATTAGACTCTTAGTTTCATTAACGTCAACTTATCTGTCAGTCATGTTGGGTCTGAACTTTAAATAACTTGTATTTAATCAAACGATTTGAATATCACTATAATATAAACAAATAGAATAGATTTACAAAGCATTTAATGTTTTCACCAAATACGACTTGTTATAAGTAACTCGTAAGAATCAGGTTATCTTATTTTTTAAAGGAAAAAAAAGACAAATATATCATACTCATATTTTAAATTACTTCAAACGAGATTATATTATTGTTCAATTTTGAACCAATGGCATCTCTTTTAAGAGTCAACAACTCAGAATATCTAACTTGTCTTTTGCCCCCACACACGGAAAATTCTGAATCTGCCAACGCCGAGAGGTCATGGGTTTGAGCATTGCCAAGGCAATTTAAAGGACATCCAGGTAAGGGAAGAAATCTTGAGCTTAATCTCGGTTCTGGACCAATGGGGGCGGGGGCGAGAGTTTACCCATACAGGGGGTTCCAGCGCATCTTGTGTGGCCGCGTCTTACCTCTGCTCGATGAGCCCTGTTAAGACAACATACATGGTATGTAGAATCATCGTCGTTAAAAAAATAATGATACGTGTTACACGTCATGTTACGTCAGTTTTGAAATACCATTAACAAACCACTACTATCCAATTTGTTCATATACACTTTTTTACTTGTCGGGTCCCAATTTTTATGTTAACATATTTTTTTAAACGGAAATTTGGATTACTGACGGGTATATACCCACCTGATCATATACACGCTCAATAGGAGGAAACCCATCATAGGTGAGAAAAAACTCGCTAGCACAACATGGAACCCTTATTTTTCCATATCAGGACTTGAACCCGTGACCTCCTCAATATTGAAGCCACATGTTACCTATACTCAACCACTTAAGCTGATGATCATTGGTATTTATATTAACATATATGTGTGAGCTCTCAAGTGTCAAAAGAAAAATTACACTAATTTTAACTATACTTACTTATTTTGTAAAAATAGTGTTAAAAGCGTTGAGATGATTACTTCAAACAATAACTTTGAGCCGATCTCATTCGGAGTAGCATTTCTATCATAACTAGGATAGAGGTAAGGTCTCTCTCTATCCTTCTCCCATACCCTATTGAAGAATTGAAATATAATGGATAAGTTTTTTTGTTTGTTATAACGTTAAGTTGGTTTTTGTCCTTCCATAAAGACAAACTGTCACACCCCCAAATTCCCACTCGTGGTGTCAATCCACGTGGGTGTGACGTGGCCAGAATCACAGCTCAAGGTCATATAGAACACCTCTATATGCGTTTACAAATTCCATGTTTGACACATACACATAACAAAACGGTTTGCAGCGGAAAAGTAATTCATAGCAGCGGAAAATAAATATGTTTGATACATGCAGCGGAATGAAATAAGTTTAATACAACATTGTTTGACATAATAAAAGTTAAATTGTTTTCAAAATGGCACGACAGAATGCATGTTAAATCCCTAATGCTCGTCCCTTAAAGTGTGCATTCCTGTCCTCATGCTAGCCACGCTAGTTACCTGAGAATACAAGTTAGAAAAGTGTCAACACGACGGTTGGTGAGTTCACAGGTTTTGATATACATATATAGTAAGAAAGTGTGTCATGCTGTTTATCAATGTTAGTACCGAGCCCTAGGCTCCAAGTGTCAGTGCGTCACTACCGAACTACACTTGTTTGTCCTTGCCTCCACTATGTCTCGTATACATAGCAAGTTAGGTCAAAGTTTGCACGGGTTATGACATCCAGTCAACATAGTGCCCCGTGGGGTTAGTCATTCCCTAATGGATCCATTCAAACCTACCATGTTGTTCGTACATTAACGGTAAGACTTTGTGAGGGCTTGTTACGAGTTCAACACTTAATGTTTGTCCAATAAACCAGCATACACCAAAAATGTTTGTACAGTAATAAATGTTTGACTCGATGTAACTAGTATTCTCCCCCTATTTAAGTGACCGTGCTAGTGTTCGTGTTAGTGCTCGTGTTTGTGCTCAACAACCCTCGGTTGTTCCTGTTTGTCCGTGTCGGTCCACAATGACCGTGTTTGACTAGAGTTGACCAAAGTTGACCGTGTCAAGTCAACGACCCGTTGGTGAACCGTGTGACGGTTGTGAATCGTGTAGCAAATGTGTAAGTGCTCGTCGTGTGCAAAATGCGCAAGTCGCGTATATTGACAACTTACTATTTATAGTAAGTTTCCATTTATGGAAAGTTCACAAAGCGTATCGATTTTTATAGTTCTAGCATGCTCGTTTGTCCTACGTGATCATGTTAGCACATAACACATCATCATACAAGGTCATATAAGTCGTTTATAACACGTTAGCACATAAAGGTTTCCTAAAATGGAAAGTTTCCATTTATAGCATACGTGACATCGGAAACCATCTAACTTAGCATCTATTCATCATGTTATAACATATTAAGTCATCTAGCATGCTCGAATCACCCAACTCGCTTACAAATAGATTTTTCTAAAAACAAAGTTACTATAAATAGTAACTTTGTTGTTTTTGCATAAAAATGACCACCTAAACATTTCTAATCCATTTTTATGTCACAAATCATCATAGTAACAAATCTAACATTGTTTAATCATGTCAACATAACCAATTTCATCATCTAGCAACATCTTGACTCAAAAAGTTACTAAATATAGTAACTATGTTGAAAAATGACCAAGACATTATCAAAATCATATTCTAAGCATCATCATCATTCTAATAGCACTTAAATAGCAATCTATAAACATGCATGTTACCAAATACCATTCACATTGCCATTTCATAAGTAAAAAGTTTCTATTAATAGAAAGTTTCAACAAAAATCAACATCTTAACCATTTTAAACAAATCCAACCATGAGAAATCCCTCTAATATCATTAAGAAACATTTCTACATACTCAAAATCATTCCAATACTCATGGATCATACATGCATGGCAATTATTCAACATTATATCTACAAATCATGATTTTTATCAACACCCAATATTATAGATCATCATAAATCACTAAAATATCATCATAGATCATCAAGAAATACATCTAAATCATCAAACCCAGATCCTAACCTCGTGCATGTGCACTATAGGTGCTTGCATGTGAGATTTACACATGCATGTGTGTGTAATAGTGTGAAAAACGAATTCTAGTCATGAGAGCTACCTCCAAAGCTTCTAAGATCTTGAGATGAAGGTGAGAGCAGCCTCTGGAGCTCCTGGAACTCTTGAATCGTTGGTCTTGACAAGGACAAGAAGGTGGTGATGAAGGATGAGAGTCTAGAGAGCTTCCTTCAAGGTTCTTGAGCTTCACGTTTCCCTCCAATGGCTTCCCAATGGTGTTCTTGAGTGTAACAGAGGTGAAAGAGGAAGAGGAAGTCGGATTATCGCGTGTAAGATCGAATAAAATGATGGTGAGGGTAGACTAGCCATAATTTTCTTGGATTTATAAGATTTTGTCGACTGGGCGGCGTCGCGTACCGCGGCGAGGCTTTCAAATCACCGCCGCGTACCGCGGCGGATTTCGGGAGTCAAACCCCGCGATGTTGGCCGCGTATCGCGGATGGGCTTCTTGTTGGGCTTCCGCGTACCGCGATGGAGCCCTGAAGAGCCCAATAAGCTCATTTTAATGGGTTTGATCCGTTCGTCGTCGTTTTCACGCTTCCGAACTATCGTTTGGCCTCGTTTGAACTTCCAAATTTCAAGTGTGAGTGTTTCGTGAAGTTTCGAGGTTGTGCTACACAATGTGCTTGACGTTCACCAACGTTCGTGTGTTTTGACGCGTGTGTGTTATTTGTCGATAATTCATCGAATTACCCTGTCGTGTCTCAATGTTCGTACAGTCGTGCCATGTGTCACACTAAATTAATCTAATTCTAGTGCCACGTGTACACAAAGTATTTAAATAAACATTTAAATAAATAATAAGCTGACCTGGAAATTACGGGGTGTTACATCCTCCCCTTGTTAGAAAGAATTTCGTCCCGAAATTCAACTCACGTTGCCAGTGTTTGTCTGTTCCGCGAACAGGTGTGGGTACTTTTGTTTCATCTGATCTTCACGTTCCCACGTGAATTCCGGTCCCCGGCGCGAATTCCATCGCACCTTTACAATCGGTATTTTGCTGAGCTTGAGTTTCTTGGTTTCCCGGTCCATAATTTCAACCGGTTCTTCAACGAAGTTTAATTGCTTGTCGATCTGGATTTCTTCGAGAGGAATAACAAGTGTCTCATCAGACATGCACTTTTTGAGATTCGAAATGTGAAACACATTGTGAACGCTGCTCAGTTCGTCTGGCAGATTCAGCTCGTAGGCCACAGGGCCTATTCGTTTGGTAATCTCGAAAGGTCCAACGTAGCGAGGGTTTAACTTGCCTCGTTTGCCAAATCGTATGACTCCCTTCCAAGGCGAGACCTTGAGTAACACTCTGTCCCCCACTTGGAACTCCAACGGTTTGCGTCGTTTATCAGCATAGCTTTTCTGTTTGTCTCGAGCTGCTGCCATTCATTTGCGTATTTGCACGATCTTTTCAGTCGTTTCGTGCACAAGTTCTGGGCCGGTCAGTTGGCTGTCTCCAAACCGGACCGGTTTGGTCAACGCATGGTCAAAACCGGTTTGGTGAAAATCGGTTCGGTTTGGAAACCGGTTTGGGAGATTGAGGATGTCAAACCTATAAAACTAGTTTGGACCGGTTTGAAACCGGTTTGAAGGGGTTGAAACCGGTTCGGAGGGCTTGAAACCGGTTTGGAAGATGAGGATGCCAAACCTATCCCAAACCTACGGTTCGGACCGGTTTGGAAACCGGTTTGGGTGAAACCGATTTGAGATCGAGATGAGACCGGTTTGGAAACCGGTTTTTTCAAACCAAACCGGTTTGGCTGTGCATCTCTAGGTTTAGGGATGTCAGACCAACTTGTAAGGGCCTAATACCATCTTTAGTATCCACCCCATTGAAATCTCATTCCAGTGAAATTTTCTGTCATGTTATCACCTTACTGAAAGTCTTAAAATCCTTAATGGTCACCCAACTGAAAAACCTTTACCATTTCTCAACGGGTATATTCAAAAAAAGAGAAAAAATGGAAGGGGAGCAGGGGCCGCTGACCGTTGCGAACTGAAGCCGCCGGGGGGAGGGACGGTGCTCCCTCCTTGGCCTGCGTTACCGCCGGAACCCGCGTGAAAGGCAGGAAGTGTATTGCGGATGGTCTAATGTACATATCTTATCCTAGTAGTTTTGCAAAAATTATTTTCCACGAATTAAACCCGTGGCTTTCGGGCCTCATGAAAACAATATTACTGTTGTTTCAAGGTCCACCACTTAAATGACAACCTTGGGTAGACATGCGCAAAAAAACCGGTTAACCGAACCGGTACCGGTTCATAACCGGTTATTGAAATAGGTTTTAGGTTTTTGAAAAAACCGGAGGTTTAGGACTGGTTAACCGGTTCAACTTTGGAAAAAATCGGTTATTTTGCGGTTAACCGAAACCCTATATTCATATAACATGCTGCAATTTGAAAGTCTTTCAAGATGAGGATATATGCATTGCTTTCTCCCCTTTCCTCATGCACATATTCATTAGGTGGGTTACAAATAAGAATACACTTTTACCTAAAATATAAAAACACATATATTTTGTACCAGAGATTTATTTTTTTGTATTAAATTCTTTTTTTACTGTATTTTCTTTTGTACTGAATTTTTTTTTTGTATTAGATTTTATTTTTTTACTGATTTTTTATTTTTAATGTTTCATGCAAAATTGTTCATTGGTGTTGCTTTTAAGCTATGGATAGCATACAAGGAATCAAGCTGGATAACTGCTATCTTTTGGATACTCCTACTTGTATGTTTTCAGGGGTAAGAATTTATCTAAACTAAAATCATCATTTTTCATATTGAAACTATATTTTCTTTACCTTATGAAAAGGATCCTAAATTGTTTTCCCACTTAATACATCTCTATACAAAATTTATTTTTCTATATACATTCGTGATTCATGTTTAGATCTTTTATATGTTTGATGCATACGTTGATTCCCTTCTTTCAAAATCTTTCACAGCGTCGCTACATGCGCATACATCGTGCGACAGTTGTTTAATCTGTCACCGGAGCAACCTGTTTCTCTTATAATATTCAACAACACTCACAGGCAAGTCCTACAAAGAACTTAGGTTACATTTGATAGTTTTCAGTCTTGAGCATATGAAATGAGATCACTTATATATGTTTAATTGCATATATCAAATATAATAATCTCTCTCATTTGAGAAAAATACAAGTTAATTAAGTGACTCAAAACGGGTCGTAAGTGCATGGGTTTGAATCAAAACCAGTAGTTTCTACTGACCTGTTTGTTATAAAACTCATTGCTCGATCATTTGGATGAAGAAGTTACATACAGATATATAATCTTATCAAGTGAAATCGATTGGCCAGATGCATGATTGTTTCTAATTCTTTATATGTTTTGATCGCAGAGATTTGTTGTCAAGTGATCCATTGTTGGTGGAGCATGCCAATAAATAAGTATAATCAACGACTAATGTTTTCAGGACAGTAATAATCGTTTAGATACAACTAATAAAGTTAATTATTGTTTCTTGAAATGTATCCATGATCATTAATATATATATATATATAATTCGCCTTTAATTTCTTGTATGACCAAAACATTAATTTACATGATGACTTGTAAATTGTCTTTAATTTATATCTTTTAATTTCAAACCAATCACTAGATTGTGGTTCGTCTCACTTGATAGTTCTTACTTCTTAGGTTTGGTGATTGAACATCAAGACGTTGAACCTGTCTCTTATGCCAATTCAAGTCCAATAATCGTCTCACTTGCTAAAACATCTAAGTGGATTTGTAATTTTTAAAAAATGTTTGTCATGCTCGCCATTAAAAAATTGGTGGTTAAACAAGCAAACTCGTCAATTTGTTGATAACATTTTATCCATTTTAACTCGTTTAGATAAATGAATTATATGAAGTGTGTTTATGTTACACAACTTTAAATGTGGTCGGCAGAGGTGTATCTTTGAAGGGAACCGAGGCGCCCCCCTATTTTTTCCGTCAGTAGGGTTAATTTTCGGGCTAAAAGGTTAATTTTTTAACAATATTTGATTTCGCCCTCTCTGATTGAAGAAAAAAATTTAACTTCGCCCACTGATTAAAAAAAAACTATATTACCATCTCTTTTAAATAAAAAACAACTTTTTTTGTAATTAGTAAATAAAAAACTAACTTTAAAATTACCCACTTGTTAAGAATCTCAATTTATTTTCTTTTTCCTATAATTCCCTTAAATATTTAAATTCCTCTTTTATTCCTCCTTACTTCCTATCCTATTTTCTTTCTTTTTCTTGTTCCCGATTAGAGGTCCACACCACCCGCCCCATTCTACCACCACAGATTTCAGCCACCGCCCCATTCTCATTCAAGCGCTTAGCAGCAACCATTTCACCGACTAATCTTGACACAATCTTAGTTGGTAATTTTTTTTCTCTTAAATTATTTCAAAAGCAACCTATTTTAATGTTAATATTCATGATTTTCTTTCAATGTAACTGTGAAATTTAGATTAATCAAATTAGTCATGTTTAACCTAAAATACTGTATTATCTTCAAGATGAATGTTCCTTATTGTTTGACCGACTCACTGGCCCGTACATTTAACCCGACTAACCGAGATATACCGATCGAATGAGAAATTTTTTTTTGAGTTCACGTAAGTTTTCGCCCCCTGTCAATTATCTGAAGCTCCGCCACTAATGGTCGGATCTTTGGTACAAATATTATACAGGTAATCTTCAGGTTAATAAATTCATCATCATGTCAACCCAGGAACCTAAAGTCCTAAACCCACCAAACCCATGTTATGCCTACTCCCACACGAAGAGCCCGCTCCAATTAACCAAACGACCTAAGTAGGCCAAAAATATCGGGCCTTTATTTAAAAAAAAATTATATGTAGTGAAGTTTTTTTTGGTTTGTAGGCTTTCTTTTAGCCTGTGGACTGTGCACTCTCAAGGAATAAGAGATATAATTAAGGATCATATACTAATAGTCAAATGTAAAAGATTCTTCTTTTTTAAAATTGATTATGAACATTTTATTAAAACTTTACATTTATAAAAACTAGGAAAAAAACTAATCTAAATATTTTATACATGTAAATATAAACACAATTTATTTTTACTCCACAAAATATAAATTTTTACTCTATTATTGTCAGTCTTGAACCCAAAAAAATAAGAGTTTTTAACCTAACCATTATAAAAAACATCGTATTTATATTCTGATTAGGGCTCCCTAAAACAGGATCCGAGATAGGGATGGCAGAAAAACCCATACCCTGTGGGAAAACCAGAAGCCCGAAACTTTATGGCACGGGTATTGGCCCGAATGTTAGGGTATGGGACCGGGTATGGGATCAAAAAAAAATTTTTTTTTCAGGTTCAGGTACGGGTACGGGTATGAGATTAAGGAATACCCGGCCCACTTACCCGAAGTAATACCCGTAATATTTTGTTAATATTTTTTAATTTTCTTGTCTAAAACATAAGTCTTTTAATAAAACATCATAACAAATTATAACTTTTATCTTATTATTTTATATTTAAAAATTCATCTTGTTGTTTTCGATATGTAATTTCAGTTTGAATATTAAATTAATAGTCTATGGTAGCATCTTTTAATAGTTATATGTCATGATATTTATATTTAATTTGTTTATATTTTATGGTGTTGATCTTATATGTATAGAGGTGGCAATTGTTACCAATGTTAAAGAAAATGGGTTGGTTTGGGTAAACAATTGTAGTATAATGAGTTGAAATGAGTAACATCATAATATTTGATGGGTTGAGATGGGTAGCACTTGAACACAATGCGGGTCAAGACGGGTAACCAATAAAGTATGTAAATGCAATGGATTCAAACATTTAAGAATGATTAAATACATATTTGATGAGAAAATCACTAAAAATTATCCAAATGGACTATTTGTTTACTTATAACACATCTAAAGTTAAATTAAATTGATGTTTTTTAACAACAATCCATTTAGACCCGAACTTATTTTGCTTAAAACCCGTTCTGACCCGCACCCATCCTGACCCGAACCCGTTCTGACACGTTACCCAACCCGACCCAACCCGCCCATTTTGCCAGGTATATATATGTATGATTCTAATTTATTTTTGTAATTAAACAATAACATGACACAAAATTAATACTATACAAATGTACTCGGAAAATCACAAAATTTTTTTTAATAAACTAATGGGTATAGCCGATACCCGTGGGTATGCCCGATACCCGATGGGTAATTACCCGATAAATACCCGATGGGTAATGGGCCGGGTATGTGATACATTTTTACAATCAGGAATGAGACTGGGATTAGCAATACCCTACCCGATCCCTGCCCATTGCCATTCCTAATCCGAGAATAAAACCAAATTCCATTCATATCTTGAAACGGAGACTCGCTTTGTAAATCTAAGATAATTCAGGGACCTGAAAAGTAAACACTTCGACGTAACTAATGGTCCTTTGACTTTCTTTTCGTCATTGTTACAAGTCATCGTTAAACGCGTGGGCCTAAATTCAAAGAGTTTGAAATGGTCATTGTATCTCTGGTGGCGACATCTCCTAATTCATCGAAGTCAATTCTTCGTTCTTCGATCTGTTTTGCATCATCATCGTTTATTTCAATGTAGGGCCCATTGATTGACGAGAGATTTTCCATGAAATTGTAATGGGTAAGTGCTCTGTTTTGATCAGTACTCTTGTAATTGATCGTATATGGTCATTCCTGTCAAAACGTGTCTTGTGGTGCTTTTTTTTAACTGTTAAATCAAGCATTACTCGATAAACGGACAACTTGATCTTATCATCGGGAGAAACCTACACACTTGCATATTCAAAAGCAATTGCTCACAAAATGACTCGAACCTAAGGATACCACAAACTAGAAGTCATTAGTTGTGTCGATGATTTATGTCGTGTTTTGAATCATGCCATAACCCTTTGGGTTGGTCGGTTAATCATGCATCATGAGCCCGGGGTCACATTGGAAGCAAGGTATTTCGATAAAAAAAAAGAATTGGGTTGCGTCATACGTATGAAAGAGTATACAATAATGATGTATTTGTCGAATCAATTAGTTGATAATATTAGTTGGGAATTTTGTGAAATGTTCCTGTAAAAAGTTTTATTAACGCCTAATTCATGTCAAGTAGACATTGTTGTTGTTTACATCTTACCCTTCTCAGACCCTACCTTAGCTTTGCTAATGATGGGATATACTGAGTACGATGATGATGATATTGTTTTATTTTCGGGGAAAATCAAACCCGTTGAAATGGTCATTTAGGGACTTGTTACATTATTCATGTTTCTAGTGAAGTCAAGTCTTCGGTCTACAAGCCATCACGTCAGTGTTGCTTACTTTAGTAATTTCTGTATTTCACGTCAGACTCTCCATGATGAATTATGAAGATTATATAGACCTTTTGTTGTTCATTTTGCTTCAAATAAGAATTACCACAATTGAGTCTGTTAAATTTATATAAGTAAGATATTACTGGGTATATCTGTTTGATAGTTTTGTTGATTGATTAAGTTAGATTAGCGAGATGGGTATCGTTTTGAGAAGCATATTACCAACTCGCGCATCGAAAAAAGATGAAGATGATGATTACAACGTCGAGTACTCGTTTGCAACCGAATACATGGGTCCTCCGATTTCCTATGAAATTCCTAAAGCAGTTCCTGTTGATGTTGGCAGCATTCCAACAGCTTCTGTTGTTTCCACGCCTCTTAATTCTGGTTATCTGTCATTACCAGTTATCTATCCTGTAGGTAAGATACAGCCTGAGTTGTTTTCATCGAAAAATAACGAAAATAGCTTTTGTGCACACGATTCATCAGAAAATGAGGGAAGCTCAGCTTCATTAGCATTTTCAGATAGTCAAGAAAATGAAAATTCTCATGAATTTTCAATAAGCTCGGATGGTGATGGTGCAGATAACGATTGCCACGAGATTGAAGAACTTAGTGCTAGTGAAGATGATCAGACCCACCTCGAGATTCCAGATTATTATGACAAAACCACCCAAATTGTGACTTTTCGTGAACCCAAGTCCCGTACTATGGTTCAAGATGAAAGTGGTTATACCGAGCCAGGACTGGTGGTTCCAGAACGACCTCGGGCTAACCCAAATGTCAAAACAGGGTTGTGCCACCGTTGCCTTAAGGGAAACCGGTTCACAATGAAGGAGTCTTGCATTGTGTGTGATGCAAAGTACTGTAGTAAGTGTGTGTTGAGAATGATGGGGTCAATGCCAGAAGGTAGAAAATGTATAAGTTGCATCGGGTGTCCGATTGATGAGTCAAAGCGCGAACAGTTAGGGAAATGTTCAAAAGTTCTTAAGCAAGTGCTTAATGACTTCCAAATTAATCAAGCAATGCTTTCTGAAGTTTCATGCCAAGTAAACCAAGCACCACATTGGCTCATATTTGTTAATGGCAAACCGCTTTCTTTTGAAGAAGTTATTCAGTTGCAAACTTGTTCACATCCACCAAAAGGACTTGTTCCTGGAAGCTATTGGTATGATAAGTTGTCTGGTTTTTGGGGAAAGGTGAGCTTTCAAACTCGTTTATTAATAAGGCAAATTGGATTTTTAATAATCTGAACTATGACCTATTGGCCGATAATAATTCATACTAGCAGTTTGAGTTACAATAATCTTAACTTTCATTTTTGATGATTATTCTACTGCGATTGTCATGAAAACAAAGGTAAATGTTGGGATTTTTATTGGTCAAACTACTAGTACGAATTATTATCGACCAGTGACTGTAATTTAGATCATTAAAATTGAATTTGCCATAGAAACAATCACTTGTGCATCTGTTGTGCTAATGAGAATAACAGAAGTATTCGTTGACGAAAATTTGAGCAGGAAGGGCATAAGCCATGCCAGATTATTACTCCTAATTTGTCAATTGGCGGGGCTATCATGGAAAATGCTAGCAACGGAAACACCAACGTAAAGTTCAACAATCGAGTGATCACTAAATCAGAGCTCTATATGTTAAGGGTCAGTGTCTTTTTACCATCCTCCAACCCTATTGTATAAGTGAGATTTTTTTAATGTTCGACTTGCGAAATATGCAGCTTGCTCGAATCAATCACAAAGGCAGCCCCCATTATTGGGTTGGTCACAATGGATCCTATCAAGAAGAGGGACAAAACCAAATTAAAGGGAAAATATGGGAGAAGGTATGAATTTTTTATTTATATTTGAGCTCTTAAATATCCTATTAATTCCTATAACTTAACTTTAATTACAAATGTTGACTATGACAGATTGACTTAGCTTGTCTTGATACCTTTGTTTGCAGCCTGGAATAAGAATGGCTTGTGCTCTCTTGTCTTTGCCAATGCCACCAAAATCTTTTATCTCATCTGAGGAAGAAATAGGCAACAATGGCAGTCAATTCGAGCAGAAAAAGACTGAAACAAAACCGCTCACGAAAATACTTCTGGTTGGTCAAGATCAATCTGGGACAAGTGCCCTCTATAAACAGGTAGATCATATGTCTCATTTGAGATAAATTTGAAAACAAGAACTTAGTTTTAGATAATTTTGCTAGTACCCCTTTTTCGGAAAAGAAATACAAAATAATGGACAAACCAGGGGCATGACACTCCCACATGACAGGGATGTTGGGCCAATTTGAGCATGAAGTATGCATCCTTACCTTATGCATCCCCCTCCCCAAGACCCTACTGAAAAGCAGAAATATAATGGGTAAGTTTGTTTGTATGCATCCTTACCTTATGACTTTCATGTCATATGACAACAATCTTACCATTGCTTCAAGGTCAAGCCTCTAGCTATAAAAAGTGTAATTATTATTTCAATTAATATTTTTGAAGAAAAGAAAAAATCATGTCAAGTTGTCAACCAATTCAATGAGCATTTTGTACTGATCATTTCAATAAATTTTGCAATACAAACAACAACCACAACAACCTTACCCAGTATAGTCCCACTTTTCAGTAGGGTCTGGGGGGAAGGATAGATACAAACCTTACCCCTATCCTAATCGGGATAGAGAGGCTGCTTCGAAAGAGTCCCCGGCTCAAAGTTATCGTTTGAAGTTGGTCATCCCAATGATTTTAAAGTTATTTTCATAAAATAATTGAAATAACGTTAAATTTTGCAATACATGTTCATAATAATCGAGCGGTTGAGCTTGTATTTTTCAGGCCAGGATTCTTTACAAAATTCCATTTTCAGAAGATGAATGCCAAAAATTCAAATCCTTGATCCAGAGCAACTTGTATCTTTATATCAGTATTCTACTTGAGGGTCTTAAGCAATTTGAAGAAGAATATTCAATTGAGATTAGGAGAAAACTAGCTGATCAACCCAGTACTTCAGGTATGATGAATAATATTGATACAATTTTCATCAGTAAAGTTTATTGTAATCTGAAGCTTTTCTATTCAGCTGCAGGGAATTCAATTGAAAACACTGAACCAAATATCTATTCTCTAAATCCAAAATTAAATTCGTTCTCCGATTGGCTTCTTCAAATTGTCAACTCGGGCAATCTGGAGATCATTTTTCCAGCTGCAACGCACGAGTATTCAGCACTAGTTGAGAAACTGTGGAAGGATAAGGCCTTTCAAGCAACTTATGCTAGACGAGACGAGCTTCCAGCACTCCCAAGAGTTGCCAATTATTTCTTGCCTCGGGTATGTGCCATGTGCCCATATATGATAGTTTTGCAATTAGAGATGGAAATTTTGACCCGCTAACTTAAATGGGACTTCTGGATCTTGTGTAGGCTGTTGAAATTTCAAGGGCAACTTATAACCCATCTGATACGGACATTCTGTATGCTGATGGTATTACCTCTTCGAATGGGCTTACTTCAATGGAGTTTTCAGTTCCCTCTTCAATGCCAATTAGCTTCATGGAGGCCTCTGAGCAGACTGATACTCCTCTGCAAAGGTTAGTATTATGTCAACTTTGACCACAAAGGAAATATGAGTCAGTTAATGGATTTGCTTAATAATAACCGCCGGTTAAAATCGGTTTCAATTAAAATTGGTTATGGTTCAGGGTGGTTAACGGTTAATTTTCGGTTATGGTTATATTATGCTAACCCCTGGTTTGCGTATATCATTCATAGCAAAGTTATAAGTCGGGTCTGGGGATATTCATTACACGCCCATTACATGTGATGATATGATCCGTATGTTTGCAGGTACCAACTGATTCGGGTGAATTCAAGCAACCTAGGATACAACTGCAAATGGCTCAGCATGTTCGAAGACGTTGACCTCATCCTCTACTGCGTTGACCTAACTTCTTACGACGAGTTTTTCACTGACCGCAACTTAAATCTCAAGAACAAGATGTTAGAAAGCAAGAGCATCTTTGAAAACATTGTCACACATTCAAGATTCAAAAACAAAGCATTCCTTCTAATACTCAACAAGTTTGATCTTCTAGAAAAGAAGATCAGAACAACACCACTTACCCAATGTGAATGGTTTCATGATTTCAATCCATTCATCACCAACCACACGTATAACGACAAAACTTCAGACAGTAACAACAGCAGTAACAGTAACAATAACAATAACAACAACGCATCTATAGCGCAATACGGTTTTCAGTACATTGCTGCAAAGTTTAAGAAATTGTTCAGCGAGTTGACTGGACGGAAACTGTATGTTTCACCGGTGACAGGCTTAGAAAGGGATAGTGTTGATGCAGCTCTTAAGTATGGAAACGAGGTATTGACGTGGGTAAATGAAGAAAATAAACCTATTTCTAGTACCGTTGAGTCGTTTTCAGAAAGTACATTAGACAACACCAGCTGTACATGATACAATTAGTTTAGAATTGATTGTAATTATTCTTTTTTAATAAATTTATAACATGCCATCCAATACCAGTAAATAAAAAAATATATATACTTCAATTTTGTATATACTTCAATTATTATCATTCTTACCTAATTGACTAGTCGATCAAGCACAAACAAACTTACCCAATATATTCTCACTCTGGAAGAGAAGGATAAAGACAAACCTTAACCCTATCCCAGTTGTGATAGAGAGACCCCCCGGTTTAAAGTTATGATTTGAAGTTAATCATCCCACCAATTTTAACGTTATTTTCACACAATAAGTAAAATAACGTTAAATAAATGACACACATATACTCTTAATTCTAAATTTACACTTGATATGCACAATGAGATTTAAAGTTTCAAGCTTCAACCACTTGAAGTGTAACATCTTTATACACGTTGATACCACAACCAAAGAATAATCTCCATTATTGATTGATAGCATACAATTTGTTAGTTTTGGACTTGGAAATTTTGACCTAAAACAAGATAAATGAGTTGGTTTGGGTGAACAATTATTGTAATTTGGGTTGAAATGAGTAGCATTATAATATAAAACGGGTTGAGATGTGTAATTCCTTAACATAATACGGGTCAAGATAAGTAACCTCAAATCTATATGAATACAATAGATTCAAAATGGTAAAAATTGTCAATAACGATGATAAAATAATCACTAAACATTATACAAATAAACTATTTGTTAATTTACAACTCATTTTAACTTTAAACTAAATTGATTTTTTTAAAACGCCTCATTTAGATCTAAACTAATTTTGCTTAAAACTCATCCATAACTCGCACCCATCCTGATTCAAATCCAATCTGACCTGTTATCTGAGCTTATCCAACCTGCCCAATTTACCAGGCTTGGTTAGTTTGCATCCTCAATTTGTTGAGTTGACTAGTCTTTTGACAACAAAACTCAAAATCCTAACGCTTCATATGAATCTCAAGTCATAAAATCAGATACTCATAGCGAAATTAGATTTAAGATCGAAAAAGTTATACACAAAACAAGAAATATATACAATTATACATACATATTAAACACAGACCACACTATCATATAGATATATACACGAGTAAGGAGGTAGAGAAACTTATAACAATAATCATCTCTAACACGGTGCAAATCGATCCATCAGCCAAAACATCGTCTCTTCCGGCAACTCCTTCTCCGTCGCCGGCGATTTCAACAACACCGAGCCATGTTTTGCAGAATCCGTCAGAGTGATTCCTAAAACATCATGTTGTTGAATTCGATCAGCAGATTCAGTCGTTGTTTGAGATTTGAGGATGAAATTAGGAAGCTGTTGATGATTTTTCTTCAGTTGGATCTTGTCAGAAAGCTTCGTCAATTCTTTGATCCATAAATTCACAACCATAGACATTTTACCTCGCAAAAACCTGTGAAATATCTTGATTTTTCTCACTTTTATTTTATTTTATTTGTGATCTGAGGGATAGAAAAATGGGATGTATTTATAGATATATTTTATGAGACGACGACCGATTTTTTTTAAACGATTAACAAATAATTTTTAATCCAAAGTCACCAATGCTCATGAAACGCTTAAAGTGTTGGTGACATGTCTTGTCGACCATTTCAAAGAAAACCTATTATATAAAAAGGGGCGCGTTATTTAGACACCCACTACGGATCAGTCAACACCTACCATATCTATACGAGCCGTAAAGGGCTTTACGGGCCCGTAAAGCCGTCAGAGAGTGTCAGAAAATGTCAGTGAGATGTCTGGCGGCTGAAAACGGAATACGAGCCGTAAAGGCCTATACGACTCGTTTTTAAACCTGAAAAGAAAATAAGTTTTGTTTTTCCACCCGATATACGTACGTGTTTAACTTATTTGAAACATTGTAATTGTCTAACTGTTTTAAATGGTTAAAACATATATTTTAACGTAATTATATTTAATCGCTATACGTACGTTTTTAACGTTATATATTAAACATATGATATATATATTATTATATATACGTGTTATAAAATCCGCACGTTGTTTGAATTCCGGTATACGTACGCGTTTAACGTTAATTGTTATATCATATCGTCTAGTTATTTAATTTTTAAGTTATAAATAATATCTGTTTATAATAGCGTATAATTGTACTTTGTTTTGAAATCCGGTATTTGTTAAATGCAACACGTACGGTACGTGTTTAAGTAACTTATAATATCGTTTAATTGTTCGAAAAAAAAACGTAACCATTTTTAATCGTTTTGTTGTAAAATAATAAGTATTTTAACGTTATTATTTAATTATTTTGCCTATTTGTTTTGTTTGAAAAATATTTTAACATCGTGACGTTTAAATATAAATAACAATTTTTTTTAACATAATTAGTTATGATTTTCGTAAATTTAAATGTTTTGTTTGAAAATTATTTTAACGTAATCGTGTTTAATGATTTTAAAACAATAATTATCAGAATATAAATAACGTTAAACGGTTTTAAGAAAAATTGTTAACTATCTATTATTCATTTCACAATCACGCACATTTTTTAATTATATAATAAAAGATAAAACAAACAATCACGCCATACACAACATATATACAAAATAAAAATACATACATCGAATGCTAAAGTAGTGTCCATACATCAAAATCCAAAAAAGAAAAGACAAAAAAAAAAAAATAACTAAGCATGACCACCAGGATCCTGCGGATCCTGATGATGTCCCGGTCCTGGAAAGACGGGAATATCCATGCCAGCAGATGCCGCCATACGCTCCGTCATCCACCGCATCATCCCCTCCAAGCGATCAACGCGTCCAGAAAGGTCGCGTACGCTTCCAGAAAGGTCGCGTACGCTTCCAACAAGGTCGCGTAAGATCGCCGCGTCAGCCGGATGCAGTCGTGGCTGACGAACAACGACATGATGTGCTGGTGGCGGTGGCTGGTCTGCTTGATCCTGGTCTGCTGGGGGCTCCTGTACGTGCGGCTGTGCCCCCGGCTGCTGCTGTGGACCAGGGACTGGCGGCACCCACTCTGTGCGCCGATCCAGCGACCATCGCAGACCCACACGGGGTAAGTCGGCCGCTATACCCATTAGCATGACCGTGTTACGCCCCAGCAGTGTCGAGGCGTAAGTCACGGTCATGCTATCTCTAATATCGGCCGAAAAACGACCGATACGTCGAGCTATACGTGTGATAAAAAAGCCACACGTAATAGCTCCAGTAGCCTTACGGCTAATAAAGCCAGATAATAATCAGCTAGCAACCATGCAAGGTTGCAGCTGCGCCCAGTGATAAGGCAATACATGAAGAATAGGCCCTTCTGTGTGACCCACTCCTGGCTCAATCGGCGGCCGGTGATGGTGCAGGCGATGCACCGATGTAGGTATCGGTGCAGCGGATCACGAATGCTACTGGCACGAGCCTTGTTAACGAAAGGCTCGTCACCAATCACCGGCCACCAGTCTACGAGGACGGCCGCGTCCTCCTCTATCGCGGCATCTACGAATAGAGGTGTAGTAACCTCATCTCGGGTATAAAACCCAGTAGCAATCCCCCACTGAGTGAGGGACATCTGAACATCCTGTCCACATAAAGTGAACGAGATAGCAGGCAGCTGATCAAGAGCCTCCATGCCACCTGCCTGCGGTGGATGGAACTCGAATGTGGACAGGAACTCGAGAACGATCTCTCGATAAGCCGGGAGGCCGCCCATCTCCATCATGCGTCGCCACGGACCCGACGCTTCGATAATCGCTGTGGCGCGCTCAGTCGCGCCAAGCGTGGCTAAAATACTCCAATCTATCGTCCGCGGCTCGACGATCTCCATACCAATGAAGCGTTTGGAGCAAATTCAGGTTTTGACCATTTCAAGGATTCTTGAATTTCGTCAAAAACACCAAGGAGGACGTTAATGTACACGTTTGCATTTTGGATACTCTCAGTCAGGAGTGCATGACGAATAGTTAACCATTCTGTTTCCGGAAGTCCTAATGCAACAGCCAGAGATCGAAAGCCACAGTTTCCGTCTGGAACAACGTCTTGTATTCTTGATATGTATGGGTGGAAGATGTCAGGAATGTGATCCTTAAACCGGTTAAAATTGTAAAGTTTGTTATCAGTTAAATGTACCGGGATGTCAAATGCTGGTTGCGATAACCCAACAGTTGGTTGCGAAAACCCGTCTTGTGGTTGAGAAAACCCGGAAAAATCGTGCATTCTTGTCGTTGAAGAATACGAATTAGCACGCTGCAATTGACTATCGTGAGTGACCGTTGAATCATCCTGCTTGTTTTTCTTTGGCTTTGTGAATGAACTATGTCGGGCAGGCTCTTGTTTTTTTTGTTGTGTCTTTAAACTTGGTCGCCCTCGAGTGTTAGTTTGCACGACGGGTTCTTTTTTCATTGATTTAAATAGGAAAACCGCACTAAAAACCTTTGACATCATACTCTTTTTAACTGGATTTGGTTGAAGCTTGATATGTTGTATGACCCGATCCAATTGCGCATCAATATCAGCACCTTCATCCTCGTTAACTAACGACGGGTTTAAATCAAGCTTACGCCAAAACAAGTCTACCTCATCCAGTGTAACTTTAGCATCTGTTTTAAAAGAATAAAAATAATAATTATGATTATGCATAAATAATAGGTAAATATATAATTAAATTTAATTAATTCATACTATTCAATAGACGACAAGCACATGGCAATCCACAACTCGTGAAGAGATGGCAACCGCAAGATGAATTTGATGCTATCAACATCTGAATTTTTGCCTTCTCACCAACCAACAGATCTAAAGCTACATGAGATACATTCCCTTTTAACAATTCAAATTGATCATCGTTGTGATGTGCCATACGAAATATTTTGCTTCTTACAAAGCTTTCGTTTATAGCTTCTGCTTGCGATTTAACAATTTGAATGACATGCCCAACAATGTTGTCTAACGTGTTGTTGGTTGCATGGAGACTTTTCTTTAATAGAGAATGTTGACTTTCAACTCTGTTGGTGGTTCGTTGACCAAAATTCCGGTTTTTGTCTATCCACGCAGACACAAACATTTCCTTGTATTTTTGCAACCATGTTACTTGCAAATATCCGATAACCCCTAAAAAACAAACACATATTAATACGTTTCATACAACTCAAATACAATTAAAAATGAGAAATAGAACATTACTCTGATGAGATGTCCATAACCATTCATGTAGTCGGCTATAATTATACTCGTAGATATCGGGAGTTGCAGATTCAATCACAACCGACCACATATATCCAAACTTTTGCCAGTCTGATTGCGAAAAACTAGGCCTGCAGTGTTTGGATATGTTTTCAAAAATGTGCCACCTGCATAGTAATTGGGCAGCACTAGGAAATATTCTTCTACATGCGTTTATAAGAGCCAATTCTCTATCGGTTACAATAACGCGTGGTTCCATACACTGTTGAAGTGTATCTTTTAGGTTTTGTAACACCCAGACAAAATTCTCTTCACGTTCCTTACTTATAAACGCATGTGCAACACTAAATGTCTTGTGTGTTGATGTGACACCAACTATTTGAACAAATGGCATGTTGTATTTGTTCGTTTTATAAGTTGTGTCAATTAACAAGACATGAAGAAATGCTCGCCAAATATTATAAGATGTCTGGTGGATAAAAAAAATATGTTCCACGACATCTGTCGACGCATCGTCTTGCGTTTGGTAAATAAAATTATTTCTTTGCAATGTGCTAAAAAGGACCTGAATTGGAGTTTCCCCCGTGTTTTGTCCAATACGAGACTTCCGTCGCGCATTGTAAATATTTCTGAGGTTGGAAACATTATCGGGGTTTTGGTCCTTTACAGCTGCAAGTATATCACGGGGCAACATGTTTTGGTTTGACAGTTGCTCAACTAGACGGGTTTCATTTTCATTTAATCTCATCGCATATGGATGACCGCCTAGCTGTTCAGCCGCTAGGTGGTTGTGTTCATTATTGACCACACGCAACTTCCAACCACCACAACTTCTCTCGTATCTACCAATCAGCTCAAATTCACACCCAGTCTTCTTCGAACCAGTACGTCTAGCTTTTGGTTCACCGTGATACACGCCACCGCGATCGCATTTAAGCCACACTTTTATAACTACACCGGTTGCATTAGTTTTGCTTCGTCGTCTAACTAGCACATAACCATTTTCACGCCCTCTAGCAATCGCCCAATCAACAAGTTCATCAACACCGGCAAAAACCTGAAAAAAAAATGTATAAGATTTTATAAACTAACAACCGTTAAACGAATAAGTTTGTTACCTGATCAGTTTCATAGACACACATATATTCATCACCGAAGTTGCCTCCCATCGACATTGTTAAACCTTTACGAGTTTGAATTTGTTAAAGAACCCCAAAACCTAATTGTTTAGAAAATCAAATTGTTCCTGTCTGCGTTTTATTTTTTGATTCAAGTATTGCATTATAACGTATGCCATGAAGATATATATCAAACGATTAATTTACGCATACATCTATTACGTTATGTCAAATAATTTGCGCTGCTCAAATTATTGGCGTTCAATACGGGCCGTAAAGGGCTTTACGGGCCGTATGTACTGCGTGTCAGTCTGCGTCAGCCCTATGATTTGACGTGTCAGATTTTGTCAGAAATATTCGTTTCAATACGGCCCGTAAATACGACCCGTAAAGGGCTTTACGGGCCGTATTGAGGGTGTCCGAGGATCCAGTCGGGTGTCTCCCTAACAGCCCCTATAAAAACTACTGCAATAAAACCTTGGATTCACCAAAATGCATGGTTTTCAGAACCGGCCAGGAACCGGAGGGTCGGCCAGCTCAAAATAAGCATGCAAACCGGCTTCAAACAAACCGGCCGGTTTAGCCGGTTTACCGGTCGAACTGGGAACCGGTTCACTGGTTGGACAGGATTTCGGTTTTTTACCTAAATTCAAATAATAAAACATTAAAATCAAATCCTATATGTTTTTAACATGATTATGTATGTTTAAACCATAATTGTATAAGTTGTTAGGCGCTAATCGGACGGTGAGGTACCGCCTATGGATTAATTAGGATTAATCGACGCTAGACGGATTGGAATTTTTATATGTAATTTTACAAATATATATTATACACACACACATCAATATCAATAATTTAATATAATACTTCAAATAGTTTAAAAAATAAAACTTAAACTACTAAATCAAATACTTCAAAGTTCAAACTTAAACACCAAGTTTAAAGTCTAGAGAAGAATTTCGATCTTAAGTAGCTGGACTCAGAGATATATTAAGGATATTGGCTTCAGAAATGTCTAAATAATCATAAAATTGGTCTCGTTTTATCATAAAAAAAGTCAAAAATAAATAAAAAATCTGATTAGGCCGTCTAGGCATCCGCTTTGGCCAAAATTGACACAGTAGAGGCCTAGGCGGCCGCCTAAGCCGATTTTTACAACAGTATTTTAAACAGTAATTATGTTTGTTTAAATATGTTTATAATTGTATAGATTTTTGTAATATTTTCTATATTTATTATGTTATCCAGTCCGACGAGTGACCAGTAAGACATTTGGCCTGGTTCTGAAAACATTGCCTGAGTGTTTCAAATAATACTCGAACTCATAACATTTACATTGAAAAGTGATAGGGTCATCTTAACAGAGAACAATTGATCTAGGGCTAATTGTACACAATTAGATATTTGATTAGATAGAGATGAATGGGTCCGAGACCGACAACCGCACCACCCTTCGGTTGGAAAAGCACGTTGATTGACGGAGACGGGTCTGGAAAAAGAGTATTCCGCAATCAATTGAAACCGATGAAAAAGCGCCTTCTTCATTGAACTTTTAAATTTAGAGTATTACACAAGTGGGTCTAATTTTATTTATTTATTATTTATTATTTATTTTGAACGGTGAAACCTTCAATTGTGTGAATTCATAAGTGGGTATAAATGGAAAATAACTATTTAAGAGTTGTGTTTAAAAGATATATTTTTAATATAAATTTAAAAAGCATTTCTTTTTTACACTTTTAGGCATGTTTATTTAAAATTTTGAAAATAAATTATTATAAAAGAGAAAAATTTAATAAAACTACAGATTTTTCATTGAAGAGGAGAGTTTTTATGATTTATCATGTTTCCTCATATCTAAAAGATATGATCTCATGACGGTTGAGGAATTGACTTTGACTACATCTCTCGGTTCACTATGGTTAGCACGTGAAGATCCCATGACGTGAAAAAAAATATTAAATATTTCCAATTCTAATTAAATGATACTAATTAAAAATAAAAATAATTAAATATAGGTTTATTTTATGTTTATATGGTTCATATTTCGTGTGATTGACGCTTCCTTTCGGGACGATTTAATTTATTGTTTTAGGACGGCTTAATACCCGTTATAACCAGTTTTTTTTGTCTGTGTTAGACATTTAAGATGTTACCAAATACCTATACCAACAAAGTTGTATAACTCAATATTTGTAATGTTATTTTCTGTTCAATACGGCGCCGCAACACGCAGAGTAAACCCCTAGTTTTATATAAAAGAGAACCTAAGAATTAATATATTAATATTATTCTTGCGAGACATGAGGGGTCTATATTATCAATATCAAAACAAAATGGAAAAATCGTAGTCAAACCATGTCCATACCTTCTTATCCAAATCCACGTGTAATCTAAATTTGCAATAAAATATGGCAACATGCCCCTACCACTGTATGCATATGTCATTTGATTAAATTAACAAATAATTTAGAAGGTTCTCGGGATACCTCTCAAATTAATTAAAAACATGTACAGAAACCAGCCTAATGATTACTTTTTATAATAAAAAAGAATAGGTTTAAATATATCATATAAAAGGTCAGCTTGGGATTTCTTAAGGTCGATTTTTATCAAGGGTGAAGATTTACTCATTTCACGAGGTTTCTATACATCAGGTGTCGTCGTGGATCCTTCCGAAGTTCAAGTAGTCGACTTGTCTTACAGACTACGAAAGTAAGAGATAGACGTGAAAAAAAAACACTATTAAAAAAATAACCAAGTATCTATATTTTATTAAGGATGATAAGAAAATTATTTACTTTAAGAAAAACCTAAATCAATAAAAAATTATTTTTCTTATTATATTTTTAAATAAAAGATCAATTAATCAATTAACTAGTTTGTATATCTTCGGTAATTATCTATAATTTTAAAATACCTTGATTTTCTCCTTTATTTAAATACTAACTTAGATAAAACGAATAAATAAAAACTGACTCTATCGTTTATGATTTTGTGAAGAAACAAAATCGACTAAAAACAAGTTGAAGATCCAAGTTTCAGATAATTTTGGTCCAGAAGGTAGGGGCGTTCAGTTTTCGAATATGACTCGAAAAAATCGAAATTCGATTCGATTTCAATTCGAAAAACACCAAGTCGAAATTCGATTCGAATTTTCATATTCGAATTCGATTCGATTCGTAGTATAATATCGAATTTCGAATCGAATTTCATATTTTTAATTCGATTCGAAATTCAAATTTAAATTATTTATGTATTTTTATTTTATATATACTACTATATTTAAAAAAAAACCTTTTTAATTAGGTGGTTTAGTTTATAAAAACTGAAAGCTTATTACACAAATGTCAATTTAATTATAAAATACCCATAATTTTAACACTTTAAATATGCTAAACCTAAACATTCACAACAAAAGCGTCAATCATGAAACTCGAAAAATTGATTATTTTGGTTGTTAATTTATAATATTTTAATTACTTGTCACTTTATGTTTTTAATATATTATCATTGGCAATATATATTGAACTTTTATCTTTTTATTAGTTTAAATGATATCTCTAATATTACAACTTAGATTTTGGTTATTTGATATTTGGATGTTTAAGGTTTTGATTATTTAATATTTTGAAAATATAAAAATAACATGTATAAATAATTTTTTAATTAAATTCAAATCAAATCAAATCAATTCGAATTCGAATAGAATCGAATTTCGAATTTGAGAACGAATTCGAATTTCGAATAATATACTTTAAACCAAATATAATATTATTTTTTATTGTGTAGCTAATAGTAGCTGTCACACCCCGGGCCGGCGGGAACGGATCGGGTTTTCCCGTCGGGCGAAAGGTTCCCGGGGCGCGATATCTTGAGTGATAATCAATTGATCAGATTGTTTGCATAGCACATGATGTATAATTGAGAAATGTAAACATGACAATGATATATAATTACAAAGTTAAATTACAAAGTATCGTTCATAATTTAACCCCGTAAATCCATCCAAAAGAATCAATGTGTTTATTTCTTGTAATTGTACAAGATCTACAAAATATGATTCAATGTTTTTGTCATTCCAAAAGTAATGATCACACAAAATGCAGCTAGGTCTTCTAAAAGTCTTCTGGCTATAATCTTGAAGTCTAGTGACTAAACATGTTCATCACCTGAGAAAACATGCATTTAAACAAAGTCAATACTAGGTTGGTGAGTTCATAAGTTTGAATATTTAAAACCTTGAATTGTTCACACACAGTCACATAGTCATACTTGATACTTGTAATGATTGATTCACCTGTTTCCACCCAATGGCCTCTCCTTAGTTATATGTACAAGTAGGGTATCACCTGATCAAGCATGCTTATATATAGGGCATACGAAAGGGTCAAGCCCAGATGCCATCCCACCACATGTTCAGTCAAGTTCCACACTACTTTCGATACAACTAAAGATATCCATTTTCCCAATCGTTCAACATGTCTAATATGTATTCATCTGTTATATCATATGTAGAATAATATAATATGAGGGGTTTAGTTATCAAACCGAAGTATTGATAATCCCTCAATGTATTAAGGAATTTAGATTAATTTAATCTGATCCTTATATTATTCCATTACTTGTGGGGTTAACTATTGTTTCACTTTTAAATATTAAGAGTGTTAGTTAACCATTTGTAATTTGATCTTGAACCATAGTGCATAGAGCCTAAAAGGAATCCATTGAAATCCTCACGTAATCAGATTTCAATGCATCCGATTTACCCCTACCACCTTGTATGTCTAGTGTCCTCAACGAAATCTATTACTAGTAGTGTAACATGAGAGAATATCACTTTCTCAACCTACTAGTCAATAGGGTTTTCGCTGGATTAATTACTTATCACTGCAGATTAATATCACCATGTGTCGCTCACCAGAACCTGACTTGGAGTCGCCCTGTCACCGGTCATACGTTACCGGCCAATGAATCAATACGATCAACATACTAGCCCTACAAGCTAGAGGTTTGTCAAACCTATGGTACCACTATGCTATCGTCGATTTAGTCACGTCAAACTAACTGGTCAGCGAATTAAAGGGGTTTATGTGACAGTTGCATACGAGGATAACGTCATTAATGGTGTGATCACATTTGATCGTTCTAGAAATCCGCGCTAATTTGGCTATTGAAATTACTACAGGTTGATAGTACACGAAAAATGATGAACGTGGGCGAAAACCGTGCACAAAACGGAGTCCTGGATTGCCCGGAATCGAAAAACGAAGAAAAAGTTCTAAGTATTGATCAAATGGGCTCGTCGCGGTACGCGATGGAGGAGTTGAGCTTCCTTCGTTGTACGCGATGCATGAAAAATATCTGAAATTCCCGAAAAGCTTCGTGGTACGCGAAGCCCTTTTTGGCATCTCGTTGCGGTACGCGACGGGTGTGGCGGTGCAACAATCTGATCTACTTCATCAGATTTCATGCAAGATAAAATTTTTATTCTTCTTCTCAAACTGTTTCGACCACCAGACAAAAACTCCGGCCAAACCACCATTAATTCACCATTTTCAAGCCTTCTGAACGCAAGGATCGCACCAGGGATCATCTTTACAAGTTCTGATCGTCGTTTTAACCGCAGATATCCGTCATATTAGGTAATGATCCGTTTAACCTTCTAGTTTGATTTTGATTGATTAGATCTTGATTTTGAACGTAATGACATAGTTAGGATTGTTGATTATTGCCTAGATGATGGCTAGGATTGATTATAAACAAATAACACGAAGTTTTAACGGTTAAATCCTTGTTTTGATCCGTTGTAATGCCCGGTTTGCATGAAACCATATCCATGATTATAATGGTTTAATCCATTTGATTATAACAATGTAGGTGATTAGTTGGATTAATCCTTGAAATGCAAGGTTAAACCCACGTGTTTCAAACTAATCACAATCATTAACATACTTATTGGAACGATTATCTGATGTTTATGATAACAGTCAGATTAGTATGTTAAACCTGGTTATTACACCTATTCTGATGCTACATTGTGATATTTCATGATATTTGTGTAACCAATAACAAGGATTGATCATTCCTAAGCCATTGAGACATCCAGAAACTGTTTTAGCATTATAATCAACAACATTAACTATTTGGTTAATCCAAGACTATTCTGATTAATCAAGAATGTCATCAACCTTGTATTAGGAATCTAATGCAATGTAGGTTCCTACATTATCATACATTGTATGATATGATAACAAATTAATCAATTAAACATTTAATATCGGTTTGATGACTTTCAAGACAATGTCTTTGACATTGGACGTTCAGAAAGATCTAATCAGTAAACTAGAACATAAATAATTCATAAAATATAACTAAATGCAGAATCATCTCTTTGTCATCAGCTTCGAGATATTTTGCTACCTTTATATCATCAGGTGAGTTTCGTACAACCCCTGTTCTTTTTAATGTTTTATAAACATCGGGGTATAACTGCTGAACTTCTCTTGATCATATGATATGTGTCACTGTTATCTTGGTGATTTCATGTGATTGTTTAGAACTTGTGGTTTTCATGGGATTTTGCCTGTAGAACTGAACTCTATCATGGAACTAAAAGTCCTCATTCTTAAACTGTATCTAGTGAACCCATGTGTGGCCGAACAGAAAACATTGATAGTACTATTGGTTGACACCCCATTCGCTGGGAGGATTGCATCTCCCCGTGTGTGAATGTTTGTTATCTGTTTCTAGAACTTCTTAATGGTATGATAGACATTAAGACAATGAGGCACTAAGATATGTACCGACGGGTAATATCTTGAGAACAGAACATATCGTCCGAAAGGAACTAGATACGGATCCCATGGTTATCTTGAACTGTGAATTTTGTTGAACTTAACTGTCATATCATATGATTTAACTGAACTTTGCGAACTCACCAGCTTTGTGCTGATGTTTCAAACTCAAACATTTTTGCAGGTAAACAGTAATAGCCGGTGAGGAGGCACTTTTGGGATACTTGCACTTGAATAAATTAGTTTGTAATTAAATAGACTTAGTTGTAAACTGTAATGTGGATTTTAATGACGAACCTTCTAATGTATTTACTTTAAGTTAATCTGTGTGCTTGTGATATCGGATCAAGTAAGTCACCCCTCACCTCTGAGACATCACCACTATGCTTCCGCAACCGTTTCAGTGACATCATCAACAGGTGACCAGAGGTGGGGGTGTGACAGGGTGGTATCAGAGCCACAGGTTATAGAATTTAGGTTGACTTAGAGACCTAGACTATAACCATAGGCTCGTATAGTGACACAGAAAGTACCGAACATAACAACTGAACAACACTTGTTTTGAATAAAGCCAGAATAATCAGGTGGTACAAATTCCAGTTATGAGTGGCCAGCATAACTGAAATTTGCAACACGTGTGCGTTCTAGTTTAATTTAATTCAAGCAGAACATTAATAACTATAAGGACGAATAGTTGTTTTGAGATAGGGAGAAGCATCATATCATGTTCATATTAAATATTGTTATTTAATATTTACGTCATGATACTGATTAGAAATTTTTATTGTACAGCGATGGCCGATCAAGCCGAACAGTACATTTACCAGAGATTTCCCTATCTGAGGTTGGACGACACCCCGAGCTCTAGTACAGGAGCAGATTCGGATCCTAGTGAGGCTTCATCTGCAGCCTCTCAGGCGACCCCTGCCGGACCACATACACCATCATCCCCCAGACCTGTTACACCACCACCACCATCACCAGTACTACCACCAGCAGCCCCCATTCTACCCAGTCCCCCTCATTCACCTTTGGTTCATACTTCTGCCGAGAGGAGACAGGACTTCTCTTCGCGGAGAGTCCCTGCGTGGGACGGATTATGACGGATGCGGGGACAAGCCCGCAAGACTACGGGGTTACCCCCGAGACATTAGATGGCTCCCCGAGATGAGTCACAGACCATACATGAGGTGGGAGAATCCTCTCACCAAGCTGAGTGGAGAGCCCAGCTACAGCAGGTCACTCAGGATCTGCAAAGGATGCGTCAGGATATACAGCAGCAGAGTGCTATGATAGACGATACCCGTAACACTGTTTTAGAGATTTTGACTTCTCACTTGACCATTATAGATCGAGTGAACACATTGGAGGTAGACACACAGGTGTGGAGGACTTTGGTGGAGGAGCGGTTGCGTAGGACGTGGGTGCTGAGGATTATTGCTACCTTTTGGCAGCAGGTTGAGTTGTTGAGGGCAGGAGTGGTGAGGGTGAGAGAGTTTCTGTTTTGGCTTGGGATGGCCAGTTTCGAGACTAAGATGATAGTTTTGGGCGTGATTATGGCGGCAGTAGCCATGGTGTTTTCTTGTTTATCGTACTTTTTACGATAAGTATGTTTATGCAGTTCTTTTTGGGATATCTTATGTACAGACGAATAGGTTGTTAGTGTGTGATGTGGATGGGAAGTTTTTATTGTGAAATGGATTCCCGGTAGTTCGTATTGATGTATCGTTTCTGATAGTTTTTGTATTAAAACTTTGTGATGTATAAAACTATAGTAATGTAATATGATGGGTGCATTTGTATATCTGTCTGTGTACTGAACTATGTGTCTGATGTGTGAACTATGATTTTCTAACAAACTTGGGTGAACTATAATTAATTCTTCTGTGTGAGAACATAACTGTATACGAATGTATCAATATGAGAACATGTCAAACTAAAAATATATATTTCGCTGAAATACAGTACGGGAGCAATACTGTATGCGAATATATCGAACTAAAAACGTATATTTCGTTGAAATACAGTACGGGAGCAATACTGTATGCGAACATATCTATAACTAAAGTATAGTACGAGAGCCATACTGTACGAGAACATATCTAAGTGTGAACATATCTGTTACTAAAGTACAGTACGAGAGCCATACTGTACGAGAACATATCTAAACGAGAACATATCTATTGTTTGTATGAGAACAAATTTAGTGCATGAATTGAGAACATATCAGAGAACTTGTGTGAGAACATATCTTAGTCCTGTATGAACATATCTCTAAAAACATGTTGCAATGCAATGAGCTGGGTAAGACTCTAACATGTTTTTAAAATAACAGGACTAAGTATAACTATGAACATTTGTGTGATCTGTGTGTAATGCGAACATGTCTGGACTAAATTCATGTAGTTATACTGTATTCTTTGTAATCACATTTCAATACAAATTTTCAGTGTAACTGAATATGATTGAATTTATGTCATATAACGGGTTATATCTTTAATGTTCTTAAACTGACCTGAGTTTGTCTGCTTGTGAGCAGATTAACGGCTCCTAAACGAGGTCCACCAGCTAAGAAAGCTACTCAGAACATGTAACAACCGGTTTTTAATAAATAAATGTATTGTGAATAATCGTTAATTGAACGATTGTGGTTGTTGTGATTTGAAAATATGTAAGAATTACGTCATTAATGGCAAGAGCACATGTGATCGTTCTAGAGATCCATGATGATTTATCAATTTTGGTTATTACAAGTTGATAGTATGTGAAAAATGATGAACGTGGGCGAAAACCGTGCGCGAAACGGAGTTACGGATTGTCCGGAATTGCGAAAAGAAGTTAAAAATCAAAAAAATTCGAAAAACCCCCTGGGGCGGTACGCCCCACGCCAAGCTTTGGGCTAGGGCAGTACGCCCCATGACTTAAGTCGGTTAAAAAGGTTTTTAAAGATCAGATCGCAATTTCTACGCAGTTTTCTTTATTCTCTCGACCTGTTCTTGACTCCAGACGAAAACCAAACAATTCTAAGCCTAAAACCTTCATCTTGAAGGCTTCTAATCATCCAGATCGCACCACGGATCGTGTTTTCAAATCCCGATCGTTGTTTTAACCATAGAAATCCGTCAGATCAGGTAACGGTTTGTTTTATCCTACTAGTTTAATATTGTGTGGATTAAACTTAGTTTTGATTGTAATACTATGATTATGGGTATTGATTATTGCCTAGTTGATAACTAGGGATTGTTAGAAACGAAGAACTTGATATTTTGACGGTGAAATCTTCGTTTTGAAGCCGGGATAATGTCCGGTTGTTATGAAACCCATATCATAGTGTGATAACTAGCAGGATGGGTTGAATATGATTTTAAATAAATTATGGATTATGATCCATAGATTAAATGATGATTTTGATGAATTGATGTTACCATTATCAATAGTTATGATCTTAAAAATAAAAATTGAATAATAAAAATAATTAAAGATCGTAACTAATATAATGAACATCAATTATTTGATAAATTGCCTGGGGAGGCACGAAATATGAATAATTGTGATATTTGACTAAACTTGCTAAACATAATAAGATAGAGTCATTTATGTGATAAATTGACTTTGAGCAAGTCAAATTAGTCAAATGTGTTGAACTTGATTGTATGTGCTATACGTGTTGAAACTAGTTGTATATGTGTATTTTGCAACTAGGTGGTGGTAGTGGAAGTCAAACCACTAGTCATAGAGCAGGAAAGGAGCCTGCAGTTGCTAATCCCTTATCTGATTAAGGTAAGTAATCCCACAACTATGACATCACATAATAAATATTGAATTTCTTGTTGAATGAATTATATGATAAATATGGCATTGGTAATAGGGAAATGTTGAACAATAAAAGTTCAACAACCTATGATAAATCCAATACCTTGGTGAATAATAGTGTGAGAATTCTATGATGGAAGTACCGGTGGGTGAACATCATAGTAATTTGATTGATTTATATATGACTCCACAATGGTGGATAGCCAGAGGTGCTGGCAGTTGTCTAGATGGAAGTACCGGTGGGTGAACATCTTAGACTTAATAAATATGACTCCACAATGGTGGATAGCCAGAGGTGCTGGCAATTGTCTTAGATGGAGGTACCGGTGGGTGAACATCTTAAGACTTGAATTATATATGACTCCACAATGGTGGATAGCCAGAGGTGCTGGCAATTGTCTTAGATGGAAGTACCGGTGGGTGAACATCTTAAGACTTGAATTATTTATGATTCCACAATGGTGGATAGCCAGAGGTGCTGGCAATTGGCTATGGTGGAAGCACAGGAATGTGAACCCCATAGTGTAATATTGATTAAACTATTGTGAGCAATAGTTGATGATTGGTAATGTGATATTTTATATTGTGAGTGTCAATTCGAATAGAAATGACTCAGTTTGAATGTTGATTGTGAAAAATGTATTTTTACATTATTTTGTTGAGAAACTATTGGGGTTTACTTACTTAGTTCTTATGAACTAATGTAACATCAGTGCCGGAACCGCCACCGGAACAGTGATCTCTACAGTACAGGAACAGTAAAACAGGTACGGATCATATACATTTCAGTACTTTTCATATTCATATCAATTATCATTATCATAGTGAGTTGTCATAGAACAGTTTCAGAAACATTTAACAGAAACACAGTTCAGAACAATGGTTCTTGAGTCAGACAATTGTCTGGCAATACAGAACCATCATGTGATTATTTGCTTAAGATATATTATGTATAAACGTATGTGAGACTTTACAGAACAAAACACACGAATATTGCTATGTGAATGCTAAATTTACGGGTTATTCGTATCGGTGACGATCTGTACGAATAAATCTGAAAGTTTAACGTTCTGAGTGATGTTCTTTAATTAGAAAACAAGATTGAAAAGTATAGTTATCGTCGTGTTCGTACGGGTGACGATTCGAACGAATACGCGCGACAACCGTACATTTCGATTTAAACAGTTTATTAATATTTTAAATTTTAATAAATGAGAAGATATTAGTTTATTTATTAGGAATTACAACCTAGAATAATTAAAAGATTTCTAATTTTATAACCGTGTCGTTTCGTCGCGAAAACTACGCGAAACAACATTATTAAGCGAAACCGAACGAGACCGAGCGACCGGGTATTTTTCTAAAACATTTAATGAACCATTAAGGTTCCAACAACCACCACCAATACCCAATCTCTCTCTCATTCTCGTCTACCTTCTCTCTCTCTCTACAAGGATTGTTCTCTCAACTTTTCTCTAGAAGATCTCGCACGTTTCGAGTCGGATTCAAGCCATTTTGGTGTCACTACGATCCCCTCATCGTGTAGATTCCAGAAGTACAAGAATTTCCAGTTTTTATCCACGAAATCTAAGGTAAACATCCATTATATTTTCGGTTTTAGAGGGTTTTTCACGAGTTCATGCAAATTCACTATTAAGATCGAAGTCACACACTTAGAACACATAGATGAAGGTGTTTTGCATGTTTCGGCAACCATAGGAACAGATTTTAACATGATTGAAGTCTTAAGATCGAGGATGGCAGCCAAGAAATTTCACAGGTTCGTTAACAGAACCCGAACAGCACCAACAGAAGCTGGCCGAACCCAAGGGTTCGCCGAGCGAACCCTGCACCGAACCATCTCCTATAACGAACCCTGTGCTCACCTGCCGCCGAACCCTGGACCACCTGCAGCAAACCTGTCACCCGAACCAAACCCTGCAACGAACCCTTAATCACTGACAACGAACCTGTACATGTCTCTAAGCCGCGAACCTGGAACCCATTTGGCCGAACTTTCCTTCTATAGTTAACCGAACCATTAGGAACGAACCCATAAGGTTCGTGGGAGGGATTAAATCAGCCGAACCCTATCTGGAAACCCTATAGGTTCGCTGCTAAGGGGCTGATGGAAATCAATTCTCGACAAAATCATAGGGTATAAGTAACATGCATGCATGGAGTACATCGGGGGTGTGCATGGGAACCCACGAAAACAATACATAGAGTAAATAACTTAGAATTTTGCATGGGATCATGGGTTAGGGAGTTCTATAATAAGAAAATTCATAACCTACAATATCAATTCAACGTAAACTATTAAGAGACATGGGTTTTCATAAAACACAATGACGCATCAATACAAGTGTTAACATCTATTGAACTAGATTGACACACGTGAAGGATCTTTCTAAGAATTCATTCGAATTTCAAACAAAGTTGGACGATTAATTGGGAATCAAAGGTTTTTCATTTGGGCTTAAAAGGACCAATAAGGTTTAATTAAGCCCACCATGTAATAAATGATTTAGTAAACTTGAGCAATGAGATGTTGATAAAATCTCATTTAATTGTAAAGTATTAGGTTTTATTAAATGATTTTGATTTAGTATTGATTTAATTTGGAAATTTAAATTGTAATGTTTAATTTAGATTACTTACTTGAATTAATTGAATTGGAGTTTGTTATAAAATAGACAATATAATTGTCTGGATTTGCTCTAAAAACAAAGGAAACTCTGTCGAAATTTTCTAAAAATATAAAAGTAATGTTGTATAACTAACCATGGGATTTGGAATCATAAAAAGGATAGCTAAGATAGATTAGATCTTAGATACACTTAGTACTAAGACACTTAGTTGCACACACAACAAAACTCAAGGTCTTAGGCACAACGACTACTACGCGTACTTATTATATTCGAATTCTTATAAATTAACTCAGGAATCGAAGAAACATAGCTTACATACAAGAGCGCGCATTTTGTGTTAGATCAATTTACATAGCAACACAGGTGAGTTCATTGCCCCTTTTCTAACATTTTTGTTTTAAAACGCGGGGCTGAGAAGCATGCGTAAACTGTTTACTTAAATTGTTTACTTTAATGCTTTTAAATTTATATGTTTTACATATATATGAATGTTATCCTAGACCATGTCTAGGAAGATTTTATGCAGGTTTATTAACTGATTTACTTATATTTTAAGTGAATAATCAAGTTAAACTAAACTTTTCAATAAGTCAAAACATTTCAAACAAATCAAACTAGACATTTTGACAAAACAAGGGTGTGAGTTCAAGGGATCAAAACAAACATTTTGACAAATCAAGTGGGTGAATTCAAGGAATCAAATCAAACATTTTGACAAAACAAGTGTGGGACATCAAGACATCAATAAAACAATCTTTGCAAAGACAACATTTAATGTTCTACAAACCAAGTGTTTGTTGAACAATGAATCAAGTGTACAACCGATCAATGAATCTTGTATTCTATGATCAACACATCAAGTACATCTTGTGACAGAATCAGACGATCATTAAATCATTTTAAGGGAAAGTCTGGGAAATATCAGAGATAGCATACGCCAAAAACATTGACGAAACATAAAATCCTGCATTTCAAGAAGTCCTAGCTAGACCGTTTGACTTGTAGGTCGTATGTTTGAGGATATTTACAGTTTCCCTAACTACTAAGTACCTAGATTGACAGACTAGTCTACTCGAGTATGACCATAGGCCCCAATCATAAGGACTTAGATTTTATTAAATGTTTATTTACTTGTTTAATTAAGCATTTATAACTGTTATACAATTGTGTGGTTGATCATATTGTGTGATGAACATGTGAAATCAACATAGATTTCTAATAATTGTAATGACAGGGACAACAAACAGGAGAACTTAGGGGATTGTGTTAAGGGTAAAAATGCTTAATTATCATTAACAACAGTGTCATATACAGATTAGTATGTGGTGGGACGGTGGCTGGGCGGGCGGTAAGTTCGACCCTACATATGCCCTATATATATAGCATTACCGATTTAGATATTACATGTGAAGTTAATGAGGTTAAGGTCTTTACCAAAGGAGGTTTTCAAATCATTATCAAATCATTTTCAAGTCATTTTCAACTACTAAACTATATGAACTCACCAACCATGTGTTGACCTTTGTTTTTGCATGACTTCTCAGGTGACGAACAGGTCAATTAGGAAGTCATTTCTTTTGGACTAGGACTTCATATAGAAGACTAGTATTTTGGACCTGCATACTTTTGAAGACATCATGATATAAATTATTTTGTATATCTTGTGTAAATACAAGATAGTCATTTAATGATGTTTTACAATAGATTTACATTGTTAAATTATAAACGTTACTGCTGTAATTTAACTTTGTAATTCTATTTTAAATTAGCATTTCTCATTTATATCATGTGCAATGTAACAATCTGATCACTCCTGATTATCACTCACGATATCGCGCCCCGGGAACCTTCCGCCCGTCGGGGAAACTCGATCCTACCCCGCGGCTCGGGGTGTGGTGTGACAGATTGGTATCAGAGCCTTGGTTATAGAGAAATATAGGTCACTTATTTAAATGGTTTGGCCTAGACTATAACCTAGGGACCCTGCATATAGAGAACATAGGACTTAAGACTTATTTGCATATTGTCTTCGGTATTCGATCATTGTACTAACTGATGACTTTATTGGTTATGATCAGAATGCCTCCACGAAGACAACCTCCCTTGATACAGCTACCACCACAAGACTTGGCTCCACACTCCTCCACACCGTCTCCGAATGACTCTCCACCACCACCTCCTCCACCTCCTCCTCCCCCTCCTCCATTGATTACTCAAGCATCTGGTTCAGGCACAACACCGACCATGGACCCTGCTACTATCGCTCTGGTGACGTTACTGAGTAGCCAGATGACGAATCAGATGAAAGAGGCAATACCGGAGATGTTCCTTCGTCTTCGTAATGAGATCCTCAACACTGGCAACACATCAGGAGAAGCCAGTGGGAATACTGGAGATTCATCTCATTACTCCTACAAGTCCTTTGTAGGATGTAAACCACCCAGTTTCAGTGGGTCTGAAGGCGCCGTTGGATTAATCCAATGGATTGAGAAGATTGAGGCAACGTTGGATCTCTGCAGCTGCCCCGAACATCACAAGGTCCGTTACTCAGCGGGAACATTCAACAAACGGGCTTTGACCTGGTGGAACGGTCAGGTCAATGCCCGAGGAAGAGAAGAAGCCATGGCCATGCCATGGGAAGATTTCAAGACACTGCTGCGAACAGAGTTCTGTCCCAAGAACGAGCTGCAGAAATTGGAGGTTGAACTATCCAACCATGTGATGAAGGGAGCTGATCACATGGGGTATACCACTCGTTACCACGAGTTGGTTGCTTTGGTACCTGACATGGTACCAACTTTGGAGAAAAGGATAGACCGTTATGTAGGTGGACTTCCCGCCTGCATTCAGGGCATGGTTGTTTCAGCCAACCCTACTACTGTTGAATCTGCAGTGAGATTGTCTGGGAAACTCACTGATCTTATGGTAGCCTCTGGAACTTTAAAGAAAGAGGCTGAACCCAGCAAGAACAAGGCTGAGTCTTCAAAGAAACCCTCTCATCATCAAAAGAAGAAACAGAAGACCATCAAGAACTACGCGGTGGCCACACCTCTGCAACAAATAGCAGCAGCACCACAAAACCCCAACCGCAAACCCTACACTGGCACGTTTCCTTTGTGTGCCAAGTGTCAGTATCACCACACTGCTGACACTCCCTGCAAGCATTGCACGGGATGTGGAAGAAAGGGCCATTGGGTCCAACACTGTAGGATGACCCCTAATCAAGCAGTCAACAATGCTGCTTTGGCTCTTCCTCCACCAGCTAATCAGAATCATGGTGGATGCTATAACTGTGGCGAACAAGGCCACTTTGCGAAGAACTGCCCGAAGAAGGCTCAACCCGCAGTTCAAGCACCTCGTGGACGAGCCTTTGCTATTGGAGCACCAGCTGCACGCCAGGACCCAAATGTGGTCACTGGTACGTTTCTCTTACATGACTTTTATGCATCTGTCTTATTTGATACTGGTGCGGATCAGAGTTTTATCTCTACCGATTTTGCATGCCAACTAGATTCCATAGAGGAACAGTTAGACTCCCCTTACATTATAGAAGTAGCTAACGGAAGACAGATCACAGTTAGTACAGTTTATAGGAACTGCCCATTGACATTAAATGATTATACATTTACCATCGATTTGATACCGATGGAGCTGGGTAGTTTTGACATCATTGTTGGAATGGATTGGCTTTCATCTAACAAAGTGGAAGTCATCTGTTCTGAGAAGCTGCTTCGAATTCCATTACCGAGTGATCGTGTATTGGAAGTTAAAGGGGATCAAGCAAAGCGAAGTGTCAAAATCATTTCTTGCATAAAGGCGCGTAAGTGTCTACAGAAGCGGTGCATAGCATTCCTGGCTCATGTGTTGGAAAAGGAGAAAGACAAGAAGAAGATTCAAGATGTACCAGTAGTGAAAGAATATCCTGAAGTATTCCCCGAAGACCTACCAGGTTTGCCACCTGCGCGACCGGTAGAATTTCGTATTGACTTAATTCCTGGAGCAACTCCTGTTGCTAAATCTCCTTACAGGTTAGCACCTTCAGAGATGCAGGAATTGTCTAATCAGTTACAGGAGCTACTTGACAAGGGTTTCATCAGACCGAGCTACTCACCTTGGGGAGCTCCGGTCTTGTTCGTGAAGAAGAAAGACGGATCGTTCAGAATGTGTATAGATTACCGTGAACTGAACAAACTAACCATCAAGAATCGGTATCCATTACCGAGGATTGATGATTTGTTTGATCAACTGCAAGGAGCTCAATACTTCTCTAAGATTGACTTGCGGTCTGGATATCATCAGTTGAGAGTTCAAGATGAAGACATACCGAAGACGGCCTTCCGAACCAGATACGGGCATTACGAATTTATGGTGATGCCCTTCGGATTGACAAATGCACCAGCGGTTTTCATGGACCTCATGAACCGAGTGTGCAAGTCGTACTTGGATCAGTTTGTCATTGTCTTTATTGATGACATACTAATTTATTCCAAGACCAAAACAGAACATGAGCAACACCTTAGAAAGATCTTGGAGCTGTTGAAAGAAAAGAAACTCTATGCCAAATTCTCCAAATGTGAATTTTGGCTAAGAGAAGTTCAATTTCTGGGTCATGTGGTCAACAGCGAGGGAATTCATGTAGACCCTGCCAAGATTGAAGCGATAAAGAATTGGGACACTCCAAAGACACCAACGGAGATACGGTCTTTTCTGGGATTGGCGGGTTATTACAGAAGGTTTATCTCAAACTTTTCTAAGATAGCTTTGCCTCTCACTAAGCTAACCCAGAAAAGTGAACCGTTTGTCTGGGAGCAGAAACAGGAAGATGCTTTTCAAACATTGAAACAGAAATTATGTGATGCTCCAATTCTATCTCTCCCAGAGGGCTGTGATGACTTTGTTGTATACTGTGATGCTTCCCATCAGGGACTTGGTTGTGTGTTAATGCAACGGGACAAAGTCATAGCCTATGCGTCAAGACAGTTAAAGATTCATGAGAAGAATTACACTACTCATGATCTTGAACTGGGAGCTGTAATCTTCGCACTGAAGATTTGGAGACATTACTTATATGGCACCAAGTGTACCATATTCACTGATCACAAAAGTCTGCAGCACATCTTTGATCAGAAGGAACTCAACATGCGTCAACGCCGTTGGGTTGAACTTCTGAATGACTACGATTGTGTGATCAAGTACCATCCGGGAAAGGCGAACGTTGTAGCTGACGCCTTGAGCCGGAAGGAACGGGTCAAACCCCTACGTGTTAGAGCAATGGGGATAACCGTGCAGACCAGTTTAAGTGACAAGATCATTCAAGCACAACAAGAAGCACTCGACCGAGGTAATCTGAAGAGGGAACTTGATTGCGGAGCAGAGAAACAGTTTGACACGAAGCCTGATGGTATGATCTACTACAAGGAACGTATATGGATTCCTGCGGTAGATGAACTGAGGAAACTTATCCTCGATGAAGCACACAAGACTAAATACTCTGTTCATCCAGGCGCTGATAAGATGTACCAAGACTTGCGTGGATTTTATTGGTGGCCGGGAATGAAGAAAGACATAGCCGAGTATGTCGGACAGTGTCTTACGTGTGCGAAAGTAAAGGCGGAACACCAGAGACCGTCTGGTCTACTGGAACAGCCTGAGATTCCGCTCTGGAAGTGGGAACAAATAGCTATGGATTTCATTACCAAGCTACCCCGCACTTCCAGCGGTCATGATACAATATGGGTGATCATTGATCGTTTAACCAAATCTGCTCATTTCTTGCCCATGCGTGAGAACTTCACCATGGATAAACTGGCAAGATTATACATCAATGAGATAGTGGTACGCCACGGTGTGCCATTGTCTATTATTTCTGATAGAGACAGCAGATTTACTTCAAGGTTCTGGCAATCATTGCAGAAATCTCTAGGGACACAGTTAAATCTGAGTACAGCTTACCACCCACAAACGGATGGTCAAAGCGAACGTACTATTCAAACCCTAGAGGACATGTTAAGGACCTGTGTATTGGACTTTGGTGGGAACTGGGACTCCCATTTGCCACTGATTGAATTCTCCTACAATAACAGTTACCACAGCAGTATCGGATGTGCACCATTCGAGGCTCTTTATGGCCGGAAATGCCGATCACCGATCTGTTGGACTGAAGTTGGAGATAACCGAATAACTGGGCCAGAACTTATCCAAGAAACCACTGACAAGATAGCTCAGATCCAAAGAAGACTACAAGCAACAAGGAGCAGACAAAAGAGCTACGCCGACAAACGTCGCAAGCCGTTGGAATTCCAAGTGGGAGACCGAGTCATGTTGAAGGTATCCCCATGGAAAGGCGTTGTACGTTTTGGGAAAAAAGGCAAATTAGCACCAAGATACGTGGGACCGTTCGAGATCATCGAGCGTATTGGTCCAATACCTTGGTGAATAATAGTGTGAGAATTCTATGATGGAAGTACCGGTGGGTGAACAACTATGACATCACATAATAAATATTGAATTTCTTGTTGAATGAATTATATGATAAATATGGCATTGGTAATAGGGAAATGTTGAACAATAAAAGTTCAACAACCTATGATAAATCCAATACCTTGGTGAATAATAGTGTGAGAATTCTATGATGGAAGTACCGGTGGGTGAACATCATAGTAATTTGATTGATTTATATATGACTCCACAATGGTGGATAGCCAGAGGTGCTGGCAGTTGTCTAGATGGAAGTACCGGTGGGTGAACATCTTAGACTTAATAAATATGACTCCACAATGGTGGATAGCCAGAGGTGCTGGCAATTGTCTTAGATGGAGGTACCGGTGGGTGAACATCTTAAGACTTGAATTATATATGACTCCACAATGGTGGATAGCCAGAGGTGCTGGCAATTGTCTTAGATGGAAGTACCGGTGGGTGAACATCTTAAGACTTGAATTATTTATGATTCCACAATGGTGGATAGCCAGAGGTGCTGGCAATTGGCTATGGTGGAAGCACAGGAATGTGAACCCCATAGTGTAATATTGATTAAACTATTGTGAGCAATAGTTGATGATTGGTAATGTGATATTTTATATTGTGAGTGTCAATTCGAATAGAAATGACTCAGTTTGAATGTTGATTGTGAAAAATGTATTTTTACATTATTTTGTTGAGAAACTATTGGGGTTTACTTACTTAGTTCTTATGAACTAATGTAACATCAGTGCCGGAACCGCCACCGGAACAGTGATCTCTACAGTACAGGAACAGTAAAACAGGTACGGATCATATACATTTCAGTACTTTTCATATTCATATCAATTATCATTATCATAGTGAGTTGTCATAGAACAGTTTCAGAAACATTTAACAGAAACACAGTTCAGAACAATGGTTCTTGAGTCAGACAATTGTCTGGCAATACAGAACCATCATGTGATTATTTGCTTAAGATATATTATGTATAAACGTATGTGAGACTTTACAGAACAAAACACACGAATATTGCTATGTGAATGCTAAATTTACGGGTTATTCGTATCGGTGACGATCTGTACGAATAAATCTGAAAGTTTAACGTTCTGAGTGATGTTCTTTAATTAGAAAACAAGATTGAAAAGTATAGTTATCGTCGTGTTCGTACGGGTGACGATTCGAACGAATACGCGCGACAACCGTACATTTCGATTTAAACAGTTTATTAATATTTTAAATTTTAATAAATGAGAAGATATTAGTTTATTTATTAGGAATTACAACCTATAATAATTAAAAGATTTCTAATTTTATAACCGTGTCGTTTCGTCGCGAAAACTACGCGAAACAACATTATTAAGCGAAACCGAACGAGACCGAGCGACCGGGTATTTTTCTAAAACATTTAATGAACCATTAAGGTTCCAACAACCACCACCAATACCCAATCTCTCTCTCATTCTCGTCTACCTTCTCTCTCTCTCTACAAGGATTGTTCTCTCAACTTTTCTCTAGAAGATCTCGCACGTTTCGAGTCGGATTCAAGCCATTTTGGTGTCACTACGATCCCCTCATCGTGTAGATTCCAGAAGTACAAGAATTTCCAGTTTTTATCCACGAAATCTAAGGTAAACATCCATTATATTTTCGGTTTTAGAGGGTTTTTCACGAGTTCATGCAAATTCACTATTAAGATCGAAGTCACACACTTAGAACACATAGATGAAGGTGTTTTGCATGTTTCGGCAACCATAGGAACAGATTTTAACATGATTGAAGTCTTAAGATCGAGGATGGCAGCCAAGAAATTTCACAGGTTCGTTAACAGAACCCGAACAGCACCAACAGAAGCTGGCCGAACCCAAGGGTTCGCCGAGCGAACCCTGCACCGAACCATCTCCTATAACGAACCCTGTGCTCACCTGCCGCCGAACCCTGGACCACCTGCAGCAAACCTGTCACCCGAACCAAACCCTGCAACGAACCCTTAATCACTGACAACGAACCTGTACATGTCTCTAAGCCGCGAACCTGGAACCCATTTGGCCGAACTTTCCTTCTATAGTTAACCGAACCATTAGGAACGAACCCATAAGGTTCGTGGGAGGGATTAAATCAGCCGAACCCTATCTGGAAACCCTATAGGTTCGCTGCTAAGGGGCTGATGGAAATCAATTCTCGACAAAATCATAGGGTATAAGTAACATGCATGCATGGAGTACATCGGGGGTGTGCATGGGAACCCACGAAAACAATACATAGAGTAAATAACTTAGAATTTTGCATGGGATCATGGGTTAGGGAGTTCTATAATAAGAAAATTCATAACCTACAATATCAATTCAACGTAAACTATTAAGAGACATGGGTTTTCATAAAACACAATGACGCATCAATACAAGTGTTAACATCTATTGAACTAGATTGACACACGTGAAGGATCTTTCTAAGAATTCATTCGAATTTCAAACAAAGTTGGACGATTAATTGGGAATCAAAGGTTTTTCATTTGGGCTTAAAAGGACCAATAAGGTTTAATTAAGCCCACCATGTAATAAATGATTTAGTAAACTTGAGCAATGAGATGTTGATAAAATCTCATTTAATTGTAAAGTATTAGGTTTTATTAAATGATTTTGATTTAGTATTGATTTAATTTGGAAATTTAAATTGTAATGTTTAATTTAGATTACTTACTTGAATTAATTGAATTGGAGTTTGTTATAAAATAGACAATATAATTGTCTGGATTTGCTCTAAAAACAAAGGAAACTCTGTCGAAATTTTCTAAAAATATAAAAGTAATGTTGTATAACTAACCATGGGATTTGGAATCATAAAAAGGATAGCTAAGATAGATTAGATCTTAGATACACTTAGTACTAAGACACTTAGTTGCACACACAACAAAACTCAAGGTCTTAGGCACAACGACTACTACGCGTACTTATTATATTCGAATTCTTATAAAATAACTCAGGAATCGAAGAAACATAGCTTACATACAAGAGCGCGCATTTTGTGTTAGATCAATTTACATAGCAACACAGGTGAGTTCATTGCCCCTTTTCTAACATTTTTGTTTTAAAACGCGGGGCTGAGAAGCATGCGTAAACTGTTTACTTAAATTGTTTACTTTAATGCTTTTAAATTTATATGTTTTACATATATATGAATGTTATCCTAGACCATGTCTAGGAAGATTTTATGCAGGTTTATTAACTGATTTACTTATATTTTAAGTGAATAATCAAGTTAAACTAAACTTTTCAATAAGTCAAAACATTTCAAACAAATCAAACTAGACATTTTGACAAAACAAGGGTGTGAGTTCAAGGGATCAAAACAAACATTTTGACAAATCAAGTGGGTGAATTCAAGGAATCAAATCAAACATTTTGACAAAACAAGTGTGGGACATCAAGACATCAATAAAACAATCTTTGCAAAGACAACATTTAATGTTCTACAAACCAAGTGTTTGTTGAACAATGAATCAAGTGTACAACCGATCAATGAATCTTGTATTCTATGATCAACACATCAAGTACATCTTGTGACAGAATCAGACGATCATTAAATCATTTTAAGGGAAAGTCTGGGAAATATCAGAGATAGCATACGCCAAAAACATTGACGAAACATAAAATCCTGCATTTCAAGAAGTCCTAGCTAGACCGTTTGACTTGTAGGTCGTATGTTTGAGGATATTTACAGTTTCCCTAACTACTAAGTACCTAGATTGACAGACTAGTCTACTCGAGTATGACCATAGGCCCCAATCATAAGGACTTAGATTTTATTAAATGTTTATTTACTTGTTTAATTAAGCATTTATAACTGTTATACAATTGTGTGGTTGATCATATTGTGTGATGAACATGTGAAATCAACATAGATTTCTAATAATTGTAATGACAGGGACAACAAACAGGAGAACTTAGGGGATTGTGTTAAGGGTAAAAATGCTTAATTATCATTAACAACAGTGTCATATACAGATTAGTATGTGGTGGGACGGTGGCTGGGCGGGCGGTAAGTTCGACCCTACATATGCCCTATATATAAGCATACCGATTTAGATATTACATGTGAAGTTAATGAGGTTAAGGTCTTTACCAAAGGAGGTTTTCAAATCATTATCAAATCATTTTCAAGTCATTTTCAACTACTAAACTATATGAACTCACCAACCATGTGTTGACCTTTGTTTTTGCATGACTTCTCAGGTGACGAACAGGTCAATTAGGAAGTCATTTCTTTTGGACTAGGACTTCATATAGAAGACTAGTATTTTGGACCTGCATACTTTTGAAGACATCATGATATAAATTATTTTGTATATCTTGTGTAAATACAAGATAGTCATTTAATGATGTTTTACAATAGATTTACATTGTTAAATTATAAACGTTACTGCTGTAATTTAACTTTGTAATTCTATTTTAAATTAGCATTTCTCATTTATATCATGTGCAATGTAACAATCTGATCACTCCTGATTATCACTCACGATATCGCGCCCCGGGAACCTTCCGCCCGTCGGGGAAACTCGATCCTACCCCGCCGGCTCGGGGTGTGACAGATTGGTATCAGAGCCTTGGTTATAGAGAAATATAGGTCACTTATTTAAATGGTTTGGCCTAGACTATAACCTAGGGACCCTGCATATAGAGAACATAGGACTTAAGACTTATTTGCATATTGTCTTCGGTATTCGATCATTGTACTAACTGATGACTTTATTGGTTATGATCAGAATGCCTCCACGAAGACAACCTCCCTTGATACAGCTACCACCACAAGACTTGGCTCCACACTCCTCCACACCGTCTCCGAATGACTCTCCACCACCACCTCCTCCACCTCCTCCTCCCCCTCCTCCATTGATTACTCAAGCATCTGGTTCAGGCACAACACCGACCATGGACCCTGCTACTATCGCTCTGGTGACGTTACTGAGTAGCCAGATGACGAATCAGATGAAAGAGGCAATACCGGAGATGTTCCTTCGTCTTCGTAATGAGATCCTCAACACTGGCAACACATCAGGAGAAGCCAGTGGGAATACTGGAGATTCATCTCATTACTCCTACAAGTCCTTTGTAGGATGTAAACCACCCAGTTTCAGTGGGTCTGAAGGCGCCGTTGGATTAATCCAATGGATTGAGAAGATTGAGGCAACGTTGGATCTCTGCAGCTGCCCCGAACATCACAAGGTCCGTTACTCAGCGGGAACATTCAACAAACGGGCTTTGACCTGGTGGAACGGTCAGGTCAATGCCCGAGGAAGAGAAGAAGCCATGGCCATGCCATGGGAAGATTTCAAGACACTGCTGCGAACAGAGTTCTGTCCCAAGAACGAGCTGCAGAAATTGGAGGTTGAACTATCCAACCATGTGATGAAGGGAGCTGATCACATGGGGTATACCACTCGTTACCACGAGTTGGTTGCTTTGGTACCTGACATGGTACCAACTTTGGAGAAAAGGATAGACCGTTATGTAGGTGGACTTCCCGCCTGCATTCAGGGCATGGTTGTTTCAGCCAACCCTACTACTGTTGAATCTGCAGTGAGATTGTCTGGGAAACTCACTGATCTTATGGTAGCCTCTGGAACTTTAAAGAAAGAGGCTGAACCCAGCAAGAACAAGGCTGAGTCTTCAAAGAAACCCTCTCATCATCAAAAGAAGAAACAGAAGACCATCAAGAACTACGCGGTGGCCACACCTCTGCAACAAATAGCAGCAGCACCACAAAACCCCAACCGCAAACCCTACACTGGCACGTTTCCTTTGTGTGCCAAGTGTCAGTATCACCACACTGCTGACACTCCCTGCAAGCATTGCACGGGATGTGGAAGAAAGGGCCATTGGGTCCAACACTGTAGGATGACCCCTAATCAAGCAGTCAACAATGCTGCTTTGGCTCTTCCTCCACCAGCTAATCAGAATCATGGTGGATGCTATAACTGTGGCGAACAAGGCCACTTTGCGAAGAACTGCCCGAAGAAGGCTCAACCCGCAGTTCAAGCACCTCGTGGACGAGCCTTTGCTATTGGAGCACCAGCTGCACGCCAGGACCCAAATGTGGTCACTGGTACGTTTCTCTTACATGACTTTTATGCATCTGTCTTATTTGATACTGGTGCGGATCAGAGTTTTATCTCTACCGATTTTGCATGCCAACTAGATTCCATAGAGGAACAGTTAGACTCCCCTTACATTATAGAAGTAGCTAACGGAAGACAGATCACAGTTAGTACAGTTTATAGGAACTGCCCATTGACATTAAATGATTATACATTTACCATCGATTTGATACCGATGGAGCTGGGTAGTTTTGACATCATTGTTGGAATGGATTGGCTTTCATCTAACAAAGTGGAAGTCATCTGTTCTGAGAAGCTGCTTCGAATTCCATTACCGAGTGATCGTGTATTGGAAGTTAAAGGGGATCAAGCAAAGCGAAGTGTCAAAATCATTTCTTGCATAAAGGCGCGTAAGTGTCTACAGAAGCGGTGCATAGCATTCCTGGCTCATGTGTTGGAAAAGGAGAAAGACAAGAAGAAGATTCAAGATGTACCAGTAGTGAAAGAATATCCTGAAGTATTCCCCGAAGACCTACCAGGTTTGCCACCTGCGCGACCGGTAGAATTTCGTATTGACTTAATTCCTGGAGCAACTCCTGTTGCTAAATCTCCTTACAGGTTAGCACCTTCAGAGATGCAGGAATTGTCTAATCAGTTACAGGAGCTACTTGACAAGGGTTTCATCAGACCGAGCTACTCACCTTGGGGAGCTCCGGTCTTGTTCGTGAAGAAGAAAGACGGATCGTTCAGAATGTGTATAGATTACCGTGAACTGAACAAACTAACCATCAAGAATCGGTATCCATTACCGAGGATTGATGATTTGTTTGATCAACTGCAAGGAGCTCAATACTTCTCTAAGATTGACTTGCGGTCTGGATATCATCAGTTGAGAGTTCAAGATGAAGACATACCGAAGACGGCCTTCCGAACCAGATACGGGCATTACGAATTTATGGTGATGCCCTTCGGATTGACAAATGCACCAGCGGTTTTCATGGACCTCATGAACCGAGTGTGCAAGTCGTACTTGGATCAGTTTGTCATTGTCTTTATTGATGACATACTAATTTATTCCAAGACCAAAACAGAACATGAGCAACACCTTAGAAAGATCTTGGAGCTGTTGAAAGAAGAGAAACTCTATGCCAAATTCTCCAAATGTGAATTTTGGCTAAGAGAAGTTCAATTTCTGGGTCATGTGGTCAACAGCGAGGGAATTCATGTAGACCCTGCCAAGATTGAAGCGATAAAGAATTGGGACACTCCAAAGACACCAACGGAGATACGGTCTTTTCTGGGATTGGCGGGTTATTACAGAAGGTTTATCTCAAACTTTTCTAAGATAGCTTTGCCTCTCACTAAGCTAACCCAGAAAAGTGAACCGTTTGTCTGGGAGCAGAAACAGGAAGATGCTTTTCAAACATTGAAACAGAAATTATGTGATGCTCCAATTATATCTCTCCCAGAGGGCTGTGATGACTTTGTTGTATACTGTGATGCTTCCCATCAGGGACTTGGTTGTGTGTTAATGCAACGGGACAAAGTCATAGCCTATGCGTCAAGACAGTTAAAGATTCATGAGAAGAATTACACTACTCATGATCTTGAACTGGGAGCTGTAATCTTCGCACTGAAGATTTGGAGACATTACTTATATGGCACCAAGTGTACCATATTCACTGATCACAAAAGTCTGCAGCACATCTTTGATCAGAAGGAACTCAACATGCGTCAACGCCGTTGGGTTGAACTTCTGAATGACTACGATTGTGTGATCAAGTACCATCCGGGAAAGGCGAACGTTGTAGCTGACGCCTTGAGCCGGAAGGAACGGGTCAAACCCCTACGTGTTAGAGCAATGGGGATAACCGTGCAGACCAGTTTAAGTGACAAGATCATTCAAGCACAACAAGAAGCACTTGACCGAGGTAATCTGAAGAGGGAACTTGATTGCGGAGCAGAGAAACAGTTTGACACGAAGCCTGATGGTATGATCTACTACAAGGAACGTATATGGATTCCTGCGGTAGATGAACTGAGGAAACTTATCCTCGATGAAGCACACAAGACTAAATACTCTGTTCATCCAGGCGCTGATAAGATGTACCAAGACTTGCGTGGATTTTATTGGTGGCCGGGAATGAAGAAAGACATAGCCGAGTATGTCGGACAGTGTCTTACGTGTGCGAAAGTAAAGGCGGAACACCAGAGACCGTCTGGTCTACTAGAACAGCCTGAGATTCCGCTCTGGAAGTGGGAACAAATAGCTATGGATTTCATTACCAAGCTACCCCGCACTTCCAGCGGTCATGATACAATATGGGTGATCATTGATCGTTTAACCAAATCTGCTCATTTCTTGCCCATGCGTGAGAACTTCACCATGGATAAACTGGCAAGATTATACATCAATGAGATAGTGGTACGCCACGGTGTGCCATTGTCTATTATTTCTGATAGAGACAGCAGATTTACTTCAAGGTTCTGGCAATCATTGCAGAAATCTCTAGGGACACAGTTAAATCTGAGTACAGCTTACCACCCACAAACGGATGGTCAAAGCGAACGTACTATTCAAACCCTAGAGGACATGTTAAGGACCTGTGTATTGGACTTTGGTGGGAACTGGGACTCCCATTTGCCACTGATTGAATTCTCCTACAATAACAGTTATCACAGCAGTATCGGATGTGCACCATTCGAGGCTCTTTATGGCCGGAAATGCCGATCACCGATCTGTTGGACTGAAGTTGGAGATAACCGAATAACTGGGCCAGAACTTATCCAAGAAACCACTGACAAGATAGCTCAGATCCAAAGAAGACTACAAGCAACAAGGAGCAGACAAAAGAGCTACGCCGACAAACGTCGCAAGCCGTTGGAATTCCAAGTGGGAGACCGAGTCATGTTGAAGGTATCCCCATGGAAAGGCGTTGTACGTTTTGGGAAAAAAGGCAAATTAGCACCAAGATACGTGGGACCGTTCGAGATCATCGAGCGTATTGGTCCTGTGGCGTATAGACTGAGATTACCTGATGAACTCAGTGGTGTGCATGACGTGTTTCACGTCTCAAATCTAAAGAAATGCCTTGCTGACGAGAGTCTTGTCATTCCAATCGAAGAGATTCAAGTCGATGAACAGTTGCATTTCATTGAAGAACCTTTAGAGATTATGGACCGCAAGGTTAAACAACTGAGGCGAAGCCGTATTCCGATTGTAAAGGTTCGATGGAATTCAAGACGTGGACCCGAGTTCACTTGGGAACGTGAAGATCACATGAAGTTAAAGTATCCCCAACTATTTGAAGAGGAAGCTGTACCTGATAACAACACTTAAATTTCGGGACGAAATTTCTCTAACAAGGGGAGACTGTAACATCAGTGCCGGAACCGCCACCGGAACAGTGATCTCTACAGTACAGGAACAGTAAAACAGGTACGGATCATATACATTTCAGTACTTTTCATATTCATATCAATTATCATTATCATAGTGAGTTGTCATAGAACAGTTTCAGAAACATTTAACAGAAACACAGTTCAGAACAATGGTTCTTGAGTCAGACAATTGTCTGGCAATACAGAACCATCATGTGATTATTTGCTTAAGATATATTATGTATAAACGTATGTGAGACTTTACAGAACAAAACACACGAATATTGCTATGTGAATGCTAAATTTACGGGTTATTCGTATCGGTGACGATCTGTACGAATAAATCTGAAAGTTTAACGTTCTGAGTGATGTTCTTTAATTAGAAAACAAGATTGAAAAGTATAGTTATCGTCGTGTTCGTACGGGTGACGATTCGAACGAATACGCGCGACAACCGTACATTTCGATTTAAACAGTTTATTAATATTTTAAATTTTAATAAATGAGAAGATATTAGTTTATTTATTAGGAATTACAACCTAGAATAATTAAAAGATTTCTAATTTTATAACCGTGTCGTTTCGTCGCGAAAACTACGCGAAACAACATTATTAAGCGAAACCGAACGAGACCGAGCGACCGGGTATTTTTCTAAAACATTTAATGAACCATTAAGGTTCCAACAACCACCACCAATACCCAATCTCTCTCTCATTCTCGTCTACCTTCTCTCTCTCTCTACAAGGATTGTTCTCTCAACTTTTCTCTAGAAGATCTCGCACGTTTCGAGTCGGATTCAAGCCATTTTGGTGTCACTACGATCCCCTCATCGTGTAGATTCCAGAAGTACAAGAATTTCCAGTTTTTATCCACGAAATCTAAGGTAAACATCCATTATATTTTCGGTTTTAGAGGGTTTTTCACGAGTTCATGCAAATTCACTATTAAGATCGAAGTCACACACTTAGAACACATAGATGAAGGTGTTTTGCATGTTTCGGCAACCATAGGAACAGATTTTAACATGATTGAAGTCTTAAGATCGAGGATGGCAGCCAAGAAATTTCACAGGTTCGTTAACAGAACCCGAACAGCACCAACAGAAGCTGGCCGAACCCAAGGGTTCGCCGAGCGAACCCTGCACCGAACCATCTCCTATAACGAACCCTGTGCTCACCTGCCGCCGAACCCTGGACCACCTGCAGCAAACCTGTCACCCGAACCAAACCCTGCAACGAACCCTTAATCACTGACAACGAACCTGTACATGTCTCTAAGCCGCGAACCTGGAACCCATTTGGCCGAACTTTCCTTCTATAGTTAACCGAACCATTAGGAACGAACCCATAAGGTTCGTGGGAGGGATTAAATCAGCCGAACCCTATCTGGAAACCCTATAGGTTCGCTGCTAAGGGGCTGATGGAAATCAATTCTCGACAAAATCATAGGGTATAAGTAACATGCATGCATGGAGTACATCGGGGGTGTGCATGGGAACCCACGAAAACAATACATAGAGTAAATAACTTAGAATTTTGCATGGGATCATGGGTTAGGGAGTTCTATAATAAGAAAATTCATAACCTACAATATCAATTCAACGTAAACTATTAAGAGACATGGGTTTTCATAAAACACAATGACGCATCAATACAAGTGTTAACATCTATTGAACTAGATTGACACACGTGAAGGATCTTTCTAAGAATTCATTCGAATTTCAAACAAAGTTGGACGATTAATTGGGAATCAAAGGTTTTTCATTTGGGCTTAAAAGGACCAATAAGGTTTAATTAAGCCCACCATGTAATAAATGATTTAGTAAACTTGAGCAATGAGATGTTGATAAAATCTCATTTAATTGTAAAGTATTAGGTTTTATTAAATGATTTTGATTTAGTATTGATTTAATTTGGAAATTTAAATTGTAATGTTTAATTTAGATTACTTACTTGAATTAATTGAATTGGAGTTTGTTATAAAATAGACAATATAATTGTCTGGATTTGCTCTAAAAACAAAGGAAACTCTGTCGAAATTTTCTAAAAATATAAAAGTAATGTTGTATAACTAACCATGGGATTTGGAATCATAAAAAGGATAGCTAAGATAGATTAGATCTTAGATACACTTAGTACTAAGACACTTAGTTGCACACACAACAAAACTCAAGGTCTTAGGCACAACGACTACTACGCGTACTTATTATATTCGAATTCTTATAAAATAACTCAGGAATCGAAGAAACATAGCTTACATACAAGAGCGCGCATTTTGTGTTAGATCAATTTACATAGCAACACAGGTGAGTTCATTGCCCCTTTTCTAACATTTTTGTTTTAAAACGCGGGGCTGAGAAGCATGCGTAAACTGTTTACTTAAATTGTTTACTTTAATGCTTTTAAATTTATATGTTTTACATATATATGAATGTTATCCTAGACCATGTCTAGGAAGATTTTATGCAGGTTTATTAACTGATTTACTTATATTTTAAGTGAATAATCAAGTTAAACTAAACTTTTCAATAAGTCAAAACATTTCAAACAAATCAAACTAGACATTTTGACAAAACAAGGGTGTGAGTTCAAGGGATCAAAACAAACATTTTGACAAATCAAGTGGGTGAATTCAAGGAATCAAATCAAACATTTTGACAAAACAAGTGTGGGACATCAAGACATCAATAAAACAATCTTTGCAAAGACAACATTTAATGTTCTACAAACCAAGTGTTTGTTGAACAATGAATCAAGTGTACAACCGATCAATGAATCTTGTATTCTATGATCAACACATCAAGTACATCTTGTGACAGAATCAGACGATCATTAAATCATTTTAAGGGAAAGTCTGGGAAATATCAGAGATAGCATACGCCAAAAACATTGACGAAACATAAAATCCTGCATTTCAAGAAGTCCTAGCTAGACCGTTTGACTTGTAGGTCGTATGTTTGAGGATATTTACAGTTTCCCTAACTACTAAGTACCTAGATTGACAGACTAGTCTACTCGAGTATGACCATAGGCCCCAATCATAAGGACTTAGATTTTATTAAATGTTTATTTACTTGTTTAATTAAGCATTTATAACTGTTATACAATTGTGTGGTTGATCATATTGTGTGATGAACATGTGAAATCAACATAGATTTCTAATAATTGTAATGACAGGGACAACAAACAGGAGAACTTAGGGGATTGTGTTAAGGGTAAAAATGCTTAATTATCATTAACAACAGTGTCATATACAGATTAGTATGTGGTGGGACGGTGGCTGGGCGGGCGGTAAGTTCGACCCTACATATGCCCTATATATAAGCATACCGATTTAGATATTACATGTGAAGTTAATGAGGTTAAGGTCTTTACCAAAGGAGGTTTTCAAATCATTATCAAATCATTTTCAAGTCATTTTCAACTACTAAACTATATGAACTCACCAACCATGTGTTGACCTTTGTTTTTGCATGACTTCTCAGGTGACGAACAGGTCAATTAGGAAGTCATTTCTTTTAGACTAGGACTTCATATAGAAGACTAGTATTTTGGACCTGCATACTTTTGAAGACATCATGATATAAATTATTTTGTATATCTTGTGTAAATACAAGATAGTCATTTAATGATGTTTTACAATAGATTTACATTGTTAAATTATAAACGTTACTGCTGTAATTTAACTTTGTAATTCTATTTTAAATTAGCATTTCTCATTTATATCATGTGCAATGTAACAATCTGATCACTCCTGATTATCACTCACGATATCGCGCCCCGGGAACCTTCCGCCCGTCGGGGAAACTCGATCCTACCCCGCCGGCTCGGGGTGTGACAGATGAATTCCACTCCAGCGCGGCTGGCTAATCCCACATGGGTTGAGTAAGGGGAACGAAACTTCCTTATAAGAGGGAGTGGAGACCTTCTCTATTGGACGCGTTTTGGGCTTAGTTGGCTGTGGAGCACATGAAAACTCCACAGTTAAGCGTGCTCAGGTGGCAGCAATCCAGGGATGGGTGACCTCCCTGGGAAGTTTTCACCCGGGTAACCAAAAGCAAATCCGTGAGCCCGGTGGGGCAGAGCGGACAATATCCAATACGGCCGGCTGTTACAGATGGTATCAGAGACAGGGGCCGAATCCATGTGATCAGCGGGGACGCTGATTCCCCAGTGGGGGAGGAATTCCACTCCAGCGCGGCTGGCTAATCCCACATGGGTTGAGTAAGGGGAACGAAACTTCCTTATAAGAGGGAGTGGAGACCTTCTCTATTGGACGCGTTTTGGGCTTAGTTGGCTGTGGAGCACATGAAAACTCCACAGTTAAGCGTGCTCAGGTGGCAGCAATCCAGGGATGGGTGACCTCCCTGGGAAGTTTTCACCCGGGTAACCAAAAGCAAATCCGTGAGCCCGGTGGGGCAGAGCGGACAATATCCAATACGGCCGGCTGTTACAACTAATGGGAATTATTGTGTGATTTTTGTAGGTCAAAAATGACGTACACGGCTGTAAGGATCGAGGTGGACTGGGAATCGAACAGATAAACCTTGTTGCAAACGTTTGAAATTTTGGTTTAAACTTACTTATGTAAATAAGTATTGTAAAATGTGTGACACGTTTGCGTTTGCGTTAAACTTTGTTTAATATTATTAAATAAAGAGGGTCAGACAAGGTTTAAAAATGAAAAATTTGCTGGGACCAACTCTGATATTATTTTAAAGTGTTGAATAGTAACCGAGGGTTACAGAACATTACAAACCCTGAACAGAATCAAATTCCACCTTTGAATGTTGAATCAAATTCGGATTCGCGTGTAAATCCGGAAGCGAACATGGTTCCACCTGGGAACTTAGAAACAAATACTGCTCCACTAGTGAACCCTGGAGCAAGCACTGTTCTACCTGCTGGTACAAGTGGATCTGAAACAAATGAAGCTATGATAGCACGAATTGTACATGAACAACTATCTGCTTGTGGTGTTCTGACACAACACCAACCACATATCACCGCAGGTTCGGGTGGGGAACACGATCATGCTGAACATAATGCTACTGGTGGTCACGTCGAAACTCATACTACCACCGGTGCAACAAACACAAAAACAACTGTTCCTGATCCACCACAGCAAGGGTGTACATATAAGTACTTTGCTTCTTGCAACCCTCCTACTTTTACAGGCAAGGAAGGAGCGGCTGGTCTTTTACGGTGGATCGAGGAAATGGAAACCAAGCTCAAAATCAGCCAATGTTTGGCAGAGCATAAGGTGTCTTATGCTGCATGTTCTTTGAAAGACTCAGCTTTGACCCGGTGGAATACCCAGGCCAAGACTTTGGGTTCAGCTACAGTTGACTCAATGGGCTGGAATGATTTCAAAACTCTGATTAGATCAGAGTACTACCCAATCACTGAAATTCAAAAACTCCAGGAGGAATTCTGGAATCACTCTATGATCGGTGCTGATTGTCTGGCTTACACCGATCGGTTTCACGAACTTACTTGTTTACTTCCCGATATGTTTCCTACGGAAGCAGCCTTGATCGATAAGTACATTAAGGGTTTGATTCCCCAGATTCGGGGAATGGAGACTGCTGCTGAACCTACAACTCTGAAACATACGATTCTTTTGACCACTATGCTTACCAATGAGGCGGTAAGGAGTGGTACTCTGTCTTTGAAACATCAGACGGCTCACAGCCGTAGTGATGTCGGTACCTCTAATGTGTCGAAAGGTACCAAACGAAAGTGGTTTGGCAAAACCAAGGCGAAGGCTCCTGCTGAGATCACCCAGAGCAAGCCAACTGTGAAAAACTATGGTGCTGCTATTCCTGAGAGGAAAGCTTATACTGGGCAGGCGCCCAAATGCAATAAGTGTCCATTCCATCACACAGGACCATGTCCTGTTTGTCTGAACTGTAACCGAGTTGGACATTATGCTAAATATTGCAACTTTCCTGCTCAAACACCAAACCAAGCACCACGACAAACCACTCAAACCAACCGGTCATGCTACAAATGTGGAAGCCCTGACCATGTCATGCGAAACTATCCAAACAATAATACCAATCCGGGAAATGAAGCTAGGGGGAGAGCTTTTCAGATTGGTGCTACCGAAGCAAGACATGATGCGAACATTGTCACTGGTACGTTTCTTCTTAATAATCTATACGCATCAGTTCTGTTTGACACAGGAGCAGATAAGAGCTTTATCTCTCCTAAATTTGCATCATTAATTTCATTGCCTACGGTAGATCTAGAAACTCCTTATGTCATTGAACTTGCTAATGGCAAGTTAATCAAAACTAACAGTGTTATTCAAGGATGTTCCTTGAATTTGAATGATCATCTTTTCAATATCAATTTACTTCCTATTGAGCTTGGGAGCTTTGATGTCGTTGTTGGTATGGACTGGCTTTCTGATAACCAAGCGGAAGTTGTGTGTCAAAACAAGATGATCCGTATTCCATTACCTAACGGTAAGACACTGATAGTTCAAAGAGAACAAGCCGGTAGAAAACTTGGTATCATATCTTGTATGCGAGCTCAGAAATTCTTAAGGAAAGGCTGTTATGCTTTTCTGGCACACGTGACTGAGCACAACTCTTCACTCAAACGAATCACAGACATCCCAGTAGTCAAAGATTTTCTTGAAGTATTTCCTGAGGATATCTCAGGATTACCCCCAGTGAGACAAGTTGAATTTCGGATTGACTTGATTCCAGGTGCAGCACCTGTTGCTAAAGCTCCGTATCGGCTTGCACCATCAGAAATGCAAGAACTTTCAGGTCAATTGCAAGAACTGTTAGTCAAAGGTTTTATCAGACCTAGTTTCTCACTCTGGGAGCACCAATTCTTTTTGTGAAAAAGAAGGATGGTTCATTCAGTATGTGCATTGACTATTGGGAACTCAATAAACTGACAATTAAAAACCATTATCCACTACCTCGTATTGATGATCTGTTACTAAAGTACAGTACGAGAGCCATACTGTACGAGAACATATCTAAACGAGAACATATCTATTGTTTGTATGAGAACAAATTTAGTGCATGAATTGAGAACATATCAGAGAATTTGTGTGAGAACATATCCTAGTCCTATATGAACATATCTCTAAAAACATGTGTTGCAATGCAATGAGCTGGGTAAGACTCTAACATGTTTTTGAAATAACAGGACTAAGTATAACTATGAACATTTGTGTGATCTGTGTGTAATGCGAACATGTCTGGACTAAATTCATGTAGTTACACTGTATTCTTTGTAATCACATTTCAATACAAATTTTCAGTGTAACTGAATATGATTGAATTTATGTGATATAACGGGTTATATCTTTAATGTTCTTAAACTGACATGAGTTTGTCTTTGTAATCTCATTCTCCCCGTTCATTCTCCTGGCTCATTCTCCCGACTCATTCGGCTGAATGGCTCATACTCATGGGCCATTCGCCGGAACGGGTTTTCAGCCATGGGAGAGGATGATTTCGGGGTATAGTCGTATATATAGTCGCTTTGAGTGGGTTTAGGTGAATAAACTCATCTAGAAGGTGTATGGGTCGAAAAGGGATGTTTTAAACCGGTTAAACTTCGATTTTTGTCGGGTTTGTAGAAAACCCTAAAAACCGAAACTTCTCTCTAAGATTTCAAGAGTTTGAGATGGAGATAGGGCCGATCCTTGGTACCATTGTGTAGGGAATGTCGAGAGCTTCGATTTGGCGCAAGAATGAGGTGATTTGGTTGAGTTTTGAGTGAGTTATGATAGAGAGAAGGTAGAGAGAGAGTGGGTGGCCGGAAATGGTTTCTAGAGAGAGAAAATGGAGGTGTTGAATGAGGAAGATGCCTCATTTAGGGTATTTATACCCCGGGGGTGTTCGGGTTCGTTTTGGTTGCTCGGTTTTCGTCTTCGCGTATTTTTACGCGCGTGTTATTACGGTTACGTAATTAAATAATTGAACACGTAATTTAGTTTTCTTGGATTATTTTTAGTGAGTTTCAAAATTGTAAAACGTAAAATATTATATTTTACTTATTTTTACTGTTTCGTTCGCGATCAGACCGTTAAACCTCGTTAACACGTAGTTTTACTAGAATAGTTTTATAAAATTCTTTTTAGGTAATAACTCCAAATAAATCTTTTAAATTTATTTTCCTTATTTTATTATCGTTCGAATCGTTTATCGGTTTCGTTTCGTCAGATCGCGTCACCTTCGCGCGTATTCGTTCGAATCGTCACCCGATCGAACACGACGATTGTTTTGCTTTCTGACTTTTGTTTTCTACTTTTCAGTCATCATTTCAGAGCGTTAAACTCACAGATATGTTTGTGTGAATCGTCACCCACGCAAACACACTGTCAGTTCGTTATTCTGAAATAACACTGCAATTGTGTTTGAATTGTGTTTCCTCACTGACGGACTCAACTAAACTTCCTGTTTTCACATTGTTTTCATTCTGATATGTTGGCCATCTGATTCCTGTGATCTGTGGATCTCAGATCGCAACCGACTTGTTCTTGTTATTTACTTGAACACTGTTGTTTCTCTTGATTCGTTGTTTTAACTGTACTTAGGTTTTCACCTAAATACTAACAACTATTGTTTATCGTGCGTGTTGTACTTACAGTATTTAAGTTTACACATAAATACGTACAACTGTTTCTTGCATTTTGAATTCTGTTAATAAAAGCATTGTTCACATACATGTATTTACACACAGTAATTAGTGAAAGTACACATACCGTACGGATTTGCCGAAGGATCTAGTACTGGATGTCACAGTAGCCATTGGATTTAAATTTAAATCAATTAGATTGAGTTAATGGGTTGTAACAAAAGTTATGGGTTGTAACAAAAGTTATGGGTTATCAAAAATTGCATCCCCTATATATATATATATATAGTGTGTAGCCGGTGTAGGCCCTATTCATAAACTTTGTAGAATGTTATTTTATGCATGTTTTCAGTTGTTTATGACTTATGTTTAACGCAATTTTGTTAAGAAACAAGTTGCGTCAAATAAAATATGTTTTGATCCGACTCTATAGTCTCGATATAGGCGGGTCAAATTGCTTGTTAAACATTAAACATAAATTTCAACACGTCAATTACAATTTTTGTCTGGTTTTAATCAAGTGGCGTTGCATGGATATTATTTGCGCGTTTGAATATTATCATATATATGTTTATCCGTCAATTATCAAAATGAAAAGTATACGTGTATATGACTAATAATTCTTTTTACAATATATTTAATAAAGTAACCACTTAATCGATTTTGAGGTCAAAGCAAATTAAAATCTAGACCTTTTTTTTAACGTAACGCTATAAGTATTTTTATTTTATCGAAACTTAATTAATTATATTTTTGTGTTAATGTAAAAGACAATTTATTAAATACATTAGATAGATCAATTTAAGCCAATGTCTTATAACTAAAGTTCATTACGTACATCTAAAAACCTTTACATAAATTAAAGGTCTTATGATTTTGAGAGTCCTAAGGTCTTTTTTGAGTTGCTTTGACCTATTATAACAACCCTGATATAATATACATAATAAAATGTCATATTATGAATTTAATAAAAAAGTAAAATATCACTACCAGGGAAATACTTAATATTGTGTTTAATAAAAATTTTGATTATTTGAGATCTATTGGTATGCATCAAACCAACTAATTTATTTGAACGGCATGGTATTCTCACTTGTTTCATACTCTTTGGGGGTGATCATCCAAGGTCGGATTCCTCTAACCGCCGTGAGAACCCATACCCCTCGATGCGCAAGAACCCCGTTGAATGGGTAAATCTCGCCCCCTATCAGAATCAAACTTGGGATAAACATCAAGCTGACCCTTCACCTGGTGTCCTTCAAACTTGTCTCCTGATTGATTCAAACCTCTTACCTTCATATTAGAAGGTGAAAGCCCAAACAATTAGAAGGGAAAAATATATGTTGGACATGAAAGATTACACACTTAACCACTACACTTAGGTTGGATTACCAGAGCCTATCCTTCTATCTGGTTTATCGGTTTAATTTTAACTCTTTTCTCTTTTTCTTTTTGCATAATGACATGAGACACATTTATAGAAATCATTTTAGTCTTCAAAATTATTGTTTATAATGTGTACAGGTGTTTGAGCAGTATGTACATATGTTAGTTGTATACTTGTATCACTTTTTTATATTAGCAAAACTAGGTTAATAGCACGTGTATACACAAATTGAATAAAAAAATATATAATAAGAGTCATTGATGAAAACTTAGACATTAGAATTAAAATTTCATATAATTTAATACTTTAAACAATAAAATTAAATATTTTCTCTTTAAATACTAATTATTTTAAAGTTTGTTTAAACATTTTGGTTAAAAAAATGTATATTAAAAATTTTATATTTTATAATAATTTGGTTTTGAAAAAAATTTGATATTAATATATTTTTAGCGTAATAAAAAAATTAATTTGAAATATATAAAAGATGTATTTAATATAAATGTATTTAATAAAAGGTTTGAAAAATCAAAGTTAGAGTTGCTCTCATGTGTCTCTATATGTCAGCGGTAATGTCCTTCCCGCTTATCCATTACAACCAGCACCAGGTTTACTTACCACAACTTGTCCTTCAATTCTCTTTGGTTTATAGATTTCAACTGTTTTATTTTATAGTATAATGTTAGGTTAAAAAGGGTCAAAACCTTAAAAAGTGTAGGAAGAAATCTTACCCATTGATTTTTAAGATGAATGGTTGTAAGGATGCCACCTCATTTGAGAGAATTAAGGGGGAATTTAAGTGGTTGGAGGGGTATAATGGGTATTGTATCCATTATTGACTTTTTAACAACTTCCCCCTACTTTTTTTAAACGTTCATAACTTTTTTTACATCATTATTTTTTAAAAAAAATTACACCATAAAATCCAACATTTTTTTATCTTTTTAACGAGTATAATATTGTTATATAAAAAAAACGACCTAAATTGGTGTATATGAATCTTGCGTTTTATGGTGAAACTGAACATTTTATGGTGTTTTTTACTGAATAAACAAAAAGAATAACAATCGTTTATGGTGATTTTTTTTATGTTTTCCGGATGTTGATGAAACTAATCATTTCGTATTGTTTTTTCGAAAGTTCATAAAACTGAACATTTTTGTGGTGTTTTTTCCTCTAAATAAACAAAAAGGGTAAAAATTATGGTGTTTTTAGTGTTCATATATGAAATTGCATAGTTCGGAAACACCGTTTACAAACTTAAGTGTTTATGGTGTTTTTAGTTTTCACAAACTCTATAAACTGCCCAGGTCAGTTTCAAAAATATTCGAACACCATAAACACAATAAAATAACTTGAAAAAACATCATAAAACGTGAACACTATAAACACAATAAAACATCTCGAAAAAACACCATTTAAAACTAAGTTAAAAACACAATATGCACACTTTAAGTGTTTACGGTGTTTTTCGTTTTTTAAAATCACCATAAAATGCCCTGTTTTATTTTCATTAATACTCGAACACCATAAACACCATAAAATATTAACACCATAATATATCTCGAAAAACACCATAAAACGTGAACACCAAGAAACGTACAGATGCGTCTTAAAAAAACACCATAAAAGTCTAGTTTGAATAATATTAGAAAAAACGCCATAAAACTTAAGACGCTATTTTAATTTTTTTTTTTAAATATATTAATATTATACTCATTAGAAAGATAAAAAAACGTTTAATTTTATGGTGTAATTTTTTTTAGAAAATATTAACGTATACAGAATTTATGAACGTTTAAAAAAAATGAGAGAAACTTGCATGTGACTTGCATGTGTATGTTCATTTTTTGTTTTGACATGTTTATCCTTTGCCTCCTTATCCACGTGTCAACATTTGGTGGCTTCCTACACTTTTTAAGCTTTTGTCCCTTTGTAGAATATCCCTCCCCTTATTTTATATATATATATATATATAGAGGAAGGTTCATAAGAAAACCACTCATTTTTAAGAAAACCTAGAAAACTATTATCAACCAATCAAAAAATTTTGAGTTTTTCTTTTTTTCAAAAGGTCATTAAGGTAATTATAAATTCAAACTGGAACTTTGTTTTGTTTCAATTAGGTAAATTAAGTTTGATTTATGTTCTAATACTAGATAAAAAAACTTGGCCTTATTTATTTATATTAATTGTGTTCCTGTTTTTTAACATGAAAACGTGTGGGAAAACTTCTGAATGTATCTTTTTGACGTTTTTATTTGATATATATTTCCGTATATAAATATAATTTTTGACAAAAATCGACGTGCGGCAACGTGAAGACTTAACCTGGTAGTTTAAACGAAATCTTGATAGATTTTCGGCATCTTCAACTAATTTTGATGATTATTATTTTTTGCTACGTTTTTTAATCCATGAATCCCACAAAGTAGGGCTGTAAACGAACCGAACGAACACGAACGAGCCCTTGTTTGTGTTCGTTTGTTTAACTTTTAACTTGTTCACGAACGATAACCAAACGAAAATTCTTGTTCGTGTTCGTTCATTAAGTAATTTAACTTATTCACGAACGCTAACGAACACATATTATTTAAAAAAAATCAACATTCTAAATCTCAAGCATTGAAGATAATCATTTATAAATATATAAATTAAAATATTATAGTATCAAACTAAAACTAACTTAAATATTATGGTATTAAACTAAAAAATTAAAATTAAAATTATACAACATCTCTAATGAATAAATATAATAAATGAACTTAACCGAACGTAAACAAACATGTTACCGAACATTCACGAACACAACTGAACGAACAAGACCTCTGTTCATGTTCGTTCCTTTAACTAAACGAACGGAATTTCTTGTTCGTGTTCGTTCATTTATTAAACGAACGAACATAAACGGACTTCCTGCTGAATGGTTGACGAACTGTTCGCTGAACGTCTTGTTCGTTTACAGCCCTATCACAAAGGAAAAAAAATATAACAAAAATCACATTTTAGGTAACCAAACGGTGAAACTATTAAATTTATACTGTAATATAATACAATATTCGATAAAATTTTAGAGTTTATTTAAAGACAGCTTTTAAATTACAATGTATAATATTTTAAAGTTATACCAAGCTTTATTTTAGTTTATATATACGGCATGGATGCCTAAAAAAAGGTATGATAGAATGACTAGGAAAAACTCGTCTTAAACAAAATAAATTAATTTTTGATCATCTTTAACACATTTGACTCTTTGGATACATTTGGGTTTTAAATTATAATTTTTAGCCTAATAGTTATTTTTAGTTTTAATTATTAAGCCACAAGCATGTGTAAATTAACTTTGTATATCTTTTTTAGAACCTCTATTTTTCTATTAATAAGAATGTTGATTCAATTTAGTTTCTAAAATCATTTATAAGAATTTATGTAAATCAAATGTTTTATTACGCAAGATGTGAAATTCTTTTTCTAATCAATTATACAAATGGTAGAATTGTATTTCATATGTTTTGTCTTTAAATTAAATTTTCAAAGGAATAACTATAAAATATAAGTATATAATTGATTTTATTAGTTGATTCAAATAATAAAATCTTAATTATATTTTAAAGAATTAGTAGCAATAGATAACTTTTAAAATATTAAATAGAAACGCAAAATGTGTTACAAAGAGTAAAATTAGGTCCATTTTTCATAAATAGATTAAGATAATCGATCAAAAAAAATTCATCATTCTTAATAACAAAAAATATATTTTGAATTTGGGTATGCAACATTTTTTAATAGTATGAAAATCAAAAAAAAAAAACATTAAAGATTTTGATTTTGGTTATGACTCAAAATAAACCAAACCTTACACACTTTAAAAATCACCAATTTAACTGTTGCGTTTTCTATCAAGGCGTCAAATCATGTGCGCACCCGCTAGCAGTCGATTACAAATATGAAATATCTCCATATTCTAGAATTGGTAACATAAATCTATTCACACCAAAATTGACAACATAAATCTGATGTGCTAACAGTAAATTGATCGTTTTGTTTTGTTCTTAAAATATCTAAACATGTGAATTGAAAATGATGTTATGAAAAATGCAAATCTTTAAATATAAAAAATATCTGCATATGTGCATATTAACTCTAATTAAGTGTGTTTACATTCAATCTTCTATAGCCCTTATGATTTAACTAAAACTCATGCAATGCGTAACGAAAGTCTCTAGCTCAAACCAATTTCACCCTGCACTCCTCTGGCATGTGCGCATATTAACTCTACTTGTTTATTTTTTTTATATTTTTTTCCTTTTTCTTCCACTCACAACCACGCACGCACGCATACATATAAAAGACATTATTGACTCTTAGCATCTCTAGTCTGATCAAGAATCACTCTCCAACCTACTTTTAGTCAAGTTGAAAAACCTTTCCCCATCTGCATTGCTCAGTAGCAACCTCTCTTTGCAACCGGGGTGTTGATTTCCTATGCACCCATTGATTTTGCTTGACAGGTATTAAAAATAAGCGTCAGCCTCATATGAGGAGATGGCCAAAGAGAGGGACCCAACCTCTGACAACAAGGACACACAAGCACGACTAAAAGGGAGAAGGGCCTTACATAGAAAATCAAGTCGGTTTTGGATTGCTAGATTCCCACCTCAATTTATAAATGATAATATGATAGAGTTTGATAAGACGGTTCCATCGGAGTTTGTTAGAGTTATCAAATGTCATTTTGAACTTTACTCCTTGCATGTATATACGTAATAGACATCTACAAACATGTAAACGTAATATAACTCGTTAAATTATGAAAAAGAAAGTTAATTAGAGAAGAACTATATATTCTTTCATTAATACACCGTTTTTTACTTGAATATTAGTTTTTAACATTAAGGAGAGAAAAAAACGTGGTCCAAATTGATTCTTTCAAATTCTTGCATGTAGTCACATGCTAATAATATGCTTTTGGTTTAAGCTTCGCATAAAGACGGTCTAAACAAACAAACAAACAAACGTACCCAGTATATTCCCACTTTTTCAGTAGGGTCTGGGGGGAAGGATGGACACAAACCTTACCGCTATCCGGTTGAGATAAAGAGGCTTCTCTGAAGGAGTCCCGGTTGGCATAAAGACTATCCGGTTGAGATAAAGAGGCTTCTCTGAAGGAGTCCCGGTTGGCATAAAGACGGTTTGTGCAACTTATTTGTCAAATAAGAAAAAAAAATAATACACAACTTTACATGTATTGTAGGCCCCATGATTACCAATATCGTCTTGAAAAACCACCTCTTGCTTTCCAAAAACTAGAGATGTCAGCATCTTCCATCATAGAGATTGTAGCCTCAGGCCCTCAGATCTCCAAAACTGCAAAACCACAAGGCAACAACAATGAGCACAAGTGTATGCAGTTCGGTTAAAAAGGTCAAAATAGATTTTGGTTGAAGGGACAATTTTTAGTACAAGTGGAAAAGAACCGGGTTGGGGTGGGTTGGATTGGGTTGTACTGACCCGTTGATACCTTCTGCACGTCAAAGTAACGAATGTGTTCAGTATGATCACAAAAAACAATATTACCTCGATAACAATGTACAATGTAGGTTGTGCTCATTAAAAGTAAACTTTGGGTGCTTTTTAACAAAATCTACCCCTTAAGCTATTTTTTTTTTTAAGTTGACATGTTTGTCATAAATAAATGATCAGAATCCAATTCTTAACCAGAAGAATAATATATAATACCTTGCAACAGCTTTTGAATTCTCTCACAATAGATCAGCTCATAACGAGTCTTCTGAAGAATCCATTGTGGCATCTGAACACATATGACCTCATTTCAAATGGCATGTTGTTTTCTTGATTACCAGTTCCCTAGGTTTAGAGTAATTTTAGTCCCAAACTAGTGCACATGTAAAAACATGCTAACATGTAACCATCGCCAAGAACGGTGAATAAGATGGAGTATGTAGGTCAGATAGCTTGTAGCACAAGCAAGCACTTTGAAGGCTCAAATCCAAGGCGTCCAGCCTTCATACATATTGCAGAGGTTATCCACACTCGTTGCTTGCCTAAGTAGATAATCGACTTGCTCTGCAATACTTACATCTCTGGAAAATAAAAAGAAAAGGTAAATAATTTCTGAAATTTAATAAGATGATAAGTTTAAAGGTGAAGTTTCTGGAAGATCACATGCCTTTTATCAGTGATGTCTCTACCATCTATTTTCATTTCAACTCGCCTTAGAACTGACACAGCATATGCATTTTTACCTATTGGATCAAACATTCAAAATCATTAAGTAACCACCAAAGTTTGACTGTAATATGAGAATATAAAATCAGCTACATAAAACTTACTTTTTACTCGGCTCACTTGGATTGCAACATCTGTATTCTGTGTAGGGGATTTATGGCTTTCCTCTTGAAGTTGGGTACCAAGTTTCATATTCGAGACTCCTACATTTATTTCAGATAAACTTGAACGTGATGCCACATCATCTGTTGGATCACCATCCACCTGACTAGCATCCTTATCTCTAGATTCCAATTCACATGGTGAAGAACTAGATACATCTGTGTTTTCCTTGGAACCATTTGCATCTAAGTGTAGTTCAGTTGCTTCTGAGCCAGTGAAACTATCAACAGCTGATGTGGTGCCAGAGTCCGAGCTGTCGTCATAAATACTATCTGGAGGAGATATCCATCCTTTATCTTGCAAATCAAATCCTGTCATCTGAGGCAATCCTTCATCATACTCGTCATCAGATCTGGAAATGATGTCATTCTCTTTGTTATCATCTCCAATGTCATCCCCATCAAGATCATGTGACCTCATTTCCTGGCTTTCACCCAGCCCTTCAAGAGCCTTAGAAACCACAAATGTCAGAAAATTAAAAACTGGATATGAGGTAACTAGTATCAGTGTTAAGGAGCCAAGCCAGTTCATGAGCTATTTTGGATTGGCTCGCTGAAAACTCTAACTGAACCGAGCTTAAACAAGCTCAAGCTCATATTGCGGCTCATTTGATAAACGAGCTCGAGTTGAGCTTCACATATCAAGCTCAATTCGGTTCGTGAGCCAAAAAGAGTATCTTATTGTTATACTTTTTATTTGAACTATTAAATATGTCTTATATAGATAATTATTAATATTTTTATTATATATAGAACTTTAATAAAAAATAATAATATGGTATTGCATATATCCTCTTATAAATCTTCTTATTTGCATATTTACCGACCTAACCCCCTTCCAAACTTTCACTAATAGCATAATCACCCAAACCAAAACAAAACAAAAATTACATATATCCCCGTCCAAATTCCAAACCTATTTAAATAGCATATTTACCCAACTTCCAACCCATTCCCATAATAAAAAAAAATTAATTTGATTTTTTTATTGAAAATAAATTCACTAAATCTTCCAAAATTCCCAAATTTTCATATTTACCCATTTTTAATTAGTTTTTTTATACGTTGGTTTAAAAAGTACTTTGTAAATGAATCCATATGAGCCGGCTTGTTTTGTAATCAAACCAAGCCCAAGCCAGGTTGGCTAATCTTGTTGGCTCGTTTATATATATATATATATAGAAAATTAATAGATGAAAACCCCTTTTGTTGTGAAAACCATGTAAAAAAAATTATTTGCAGGTTTGTAACATTATTTGGTACATTTTTACAAGCTTGAGCTCACATCTATAACTCGTTATAAATCGAACCAAGCTAATCGTTAAAGTTCGATATTTTTTTTTTGATGACCTGGGAACCCACTTGCGTGGTAAACCCTGGGCCCCCCTCAATACCCGACTAACCGAGGGGAACGGGTAAACCGCGGGCGCAAGCACCTGGGTCGGTGGCTTTGTGGAGAAAATGTCACCCCCCTCAATACTGAATACCCGGCTAAACTTCGATCTTGAGCCCATGCCATGATTGCTCGCCTCGTTTACATTCATACTTTACATTTTTTTTAATTACTGTTTTTTATTTTGTTTCGCAAATTAGTTTTTTTTAGGCAAATTGGATTTAAACAATCCAAACTTTGACCCATTGGCCGCTGCCGGTCCCAACTACGAAAATCCCCGATAACAGTCCGAACTTTCGACATATTTTCCCGGGGCGGACCGCCGTCAAATAAACCCTAACAGCGTTAACGCTTTTTTCGAATTTCGAACGGATTTTTGAGGGCTTTTGTTCAGATGGAGAATACGAGTCGAATGATGTATAACTTACCTCGAAACGTTGCTTCAAATTTCCCAATTTTGGTGTTTAAACTTTCAATTCGTCAAAGAAATCATCAAATTGAGAAATTTGGAGCAACGTTTCGAGGTAAGTTATACGCCATTCGACTGGTATTCTCCATCTGAACAAAAGCCCTCAAAAATCCGTTCGAAATTCGAAAAAAACATTAACGCCGTTAGGGTTTATTTGACGGCGGTCCGCCCCGGGAAAATATGTCGAAAGTTCGGACCGTTATCGGGGATTTTCGTAGTTGGGACCGGCAGCGGCCAATGGGTCAAAGTTTGGATTATTTAAATACAATTTGCCTTTTTTTTACAATGCTTTCTTTAGCACTTCTTTATTTTTTTCCTCGATATTTAGTCTACATAGTAAAAAAAAACTTAATAAAAACACAAAAAAAATAAAAAAGATCATTATTGAAATATAATAAAAACAAAAAAAAATGAAGAAAAAAACTTAATAAAAACTCAAAAAATTAAAGATCATTATTGAAACATAATAAAACAGAAAAATGAAAATAAAAACCATAAAAACGACAAAAATAAGAAAGCTAGTTAATAAGCAAATATAAAAACTTGGGAAATTCTAAAGTTTAAATAAAAATAACAATAAAATGGTCTAACAATAATTTATTTTTAATAAAATAAATCAAAATTGTTAAATTTGAATTTTATCAAGAGTGGGAGTATATGTAATGTTTGTTTTGGGTTGGGTAAATATGCAATTTAAAAGGTTTAAATGGGGATGTATGCAATTTTAGCTTGGTGTTGAACACGAGCTCTTTTAAGTAAGCTAAACTCGAGCTTGGCTAGGCTCGTTTACTCCCTTAGTAATTAGTCAAACATGGTACGATCAATATGGGGCAGTTCGGGCAGGATGATCGACAAACACTTTTTTATTTTGTTTCTTACAAATCTAAATTACTACAAACAGCACATACCTTGTGAAGATTTCCTGCATGGATATTTGCGGTCCGTGCTAACCTAGTAAGCATCAAATGGAGTCCCTTAACAGAAAACGTAAGTGATGGAACCAAATGTTTGATCACATGACAAGCCTCCTTGATTTTTGTATGGTAAGAATGATATATTGCTTGTCCATGAATTGGAGATATTTCCATTTTTGTCTCTTTTTCCTTGTTCATGGCTTCAGTCATTGCCTCAACATCCTTAGACAGCACTGATTCCAATGGAAGTACAATGCTATTCGCCTGTTGAATACAAACCCAGATTATATTCACAAATTTTTAGGAAATTTCAGTGCAGGGGTTTCTGTTTAGATATCTTCTGAGAGAGCTTAAAACCTTTGAAAGATCTCCCATAAGAGAAGTGTGTAATGCAGAAGCTTCTTTTCCAAGAGTGTGAACATCATGTAAACCTTCTGTTATTGTTAAAACCTATGAATAAATAGGATTTAATAAGATTAAATATGTGGGATGATAATTCCAATATATTATGTAAAATTATAAATAGTTGTTTGCAGTTTGTAGGTATCATACCTCTTCAAGCATGAAACCACACTCAGAAGTCAAAGCAGTGTGACCCCTGGTAACAGAAGCAAAAGCAGACAATGCCATGCTGGCTTCATAAGCACAATCTCTCATAGCAACAAACGTGTCTTGTAAATCGCCTGGAGGAGACAGTAACCAAAAGCATAAGGTCATATTAAATTATAATATTAAATAAAAAAACTACTTACCAGACGCAGATTTTGCTTTAGCAGAAGCAACCCGAAGTTCATTGCTTGCTGTGAGTAAACCATTTGAAGCAGCTTCCATGCTACTCTGTGCTAATTCCCACTCATGCTCGGAACCTGATCAACCCACAAGCACCAGCACTTTCTTATGCATACAATTGATTAGCACAATGTTCTGAAAAATTGGCTGATTGACAAAATAAATTACTCACTTGTGAAAGAATGATAAGTGCCATCTAAATTTGCTAATGCATTAAAGTAAGCTTGCTGCCATGCCCTGCCATCTGTCCCAAGTACTCCGTCTCTAGATGCTTCAAAATCCAACATTGACACACAGATTTTGATTATATCAGATGCCTTCTCACGGGCCCCCCATAGCAGCTGACGTCTTTTTGCTAAATGATCATGAAATTCAGGTGGAATCCCAGAGCTCCTTGCTGAGCTGGACCCTGTCAAACCCGTGTTAGGACCACCACAAGCCCAGCCCATGGCTCTCTCCAGCTGCCCTTCGGCTGTGATTGAAGTCTGTTCACAAGCTTGTAGGCCCTCTATTGATCGAACTATTTTGGCCACTGAAGACTCTATAGTTTCCAACAATCTAGGCCTGCTAAGGTTTAGAATAAGTTGAAGAGAGTTGTCATCATTTGAAAGGAATTTGTGACTTATCAGCCTGTAGTTATGCAAGGGGCTCAAAGTAATATCATGCATCCATTCCAGCCGTATGATATCCAAGCAGATCTTATGCAGACCCTCTTTAAGTTCTTTCACTTGTCTTTTCATTAGTAACGCAGCTGACATTCCAGCTCTCACTGTTTCATGAGCATTGCAGTATTCTTCAAGCATTAATTTTACTCTTTCAACGGCACCTGTATCTCGTGTCATCTCTTCAAAAGTTTGGTCATCCGGAGCTCCAGTCAGTTGCTTTATATGTTCAGTTTCAGTATCCAAAATAGTCAACAGAAGAGGGGCAACTTTGTCTCTTAGATATTGACCAACATGTTCTTGGAGTTGACTAGACAGCTTTGTCTTAACGGCGTTTACAACCTGGTCAAAACCTAAATTTTGATCCCTTGATGAAGCTGCTACACGTATGCAAGAATCAATAAAAGAATCCATAACTGCCACTTTCCACATAAAAAACACATGGCTTTCCAGTATGCCAGCCAATTTCCAAATATATGTTGGTATTGCACTACCATAATTAATCATATCTGTAATATGGGAAAGTGCAATCGAAGAATTTGATGATCCACCGTATGATGATAATGTCTTATCAACTGATTCCAATTCAAAGAAGGGCTGGATTATTGCCAAGAGAAGGGCTTTGCTTCTTGAATATTGTGGTTCATTAACTTGTTCTTGACCAATTAAAGACTGAAAATGATTTTCAGCAGATATTAATGCATTTCTTATATTTGCTTCCCTTTTTATTAAAGTATTAGTTTGAATATCCTTCTGATTCCATGTTTTATGGAGTTTTTCCAGTTGGGCCCTACAAGCTTCTTCTTGAGATGTAAGCTCATCAGCCTCCTCCCATGAGAGATGATCCCGGCCCTTAACAGCAGCCTCTTTAAGAGCCAACTGTTGTTCAGTAATAAATCCTACTTTCACAAAATAACTCTGCTCCAGCTCAACTAAAGATGCTCTCTCTATCTGAATCTCAAGTAATTGTTCAAGTGCTGTATCAATTGAACCCCTGATTTGTGAAAGAGATCCAAATGTATCCATGATTTCTGAATCATATGATATAACAGATCTAACAATATCTGGTACAACATTTTCAACCATTTGTGTAATTAAGCTCTTGCATGTGAGTAAACTAGTTTTGAAAATGGATGCCCAATTTGTTTCAAAAGAATCATCTGGTCTGTCTGTGGCGATTGATTGCTTTACTTCATTAACCCAATCCGCTACAAGAACACATTTCTCTGTTTTCTCCTCAAGCTCACTAAGAAGAAAGCTGTTAATAGTTCTTGTCCCACTTGGATGATTCAATACCTCAACTAGTCTATGCTTAACCTCATTATAAATAGAACTAACAGCTATGCCTACTACACTTTGCAATCTAGAATCTTTGACCGGTTGACTGATCGACTGCAAGAACTTTGTATAAGTAGCCATGAGACGATCTTTTTGTTGGGACTCAGTCTCAGCACCAATCGAATTCACCAATTCTTGGTATTCTTTTTCAACTCTCTCAATCTCATCCCCATACTTCTCAACTTGAAGACACAACTCATTATGAAAGATTTTAACTGTCTCAAAAGCATCTTCATGCATTTTTGCTATGAGTTCAGCACCTTGTCTTCTGGTAAGAGACAAAACATCTGATGAAACTGAAGTAACTGAAAGTTTCAGAATTTGGGCCCAACTGTGGACTGGGCTGGTGGTAAGGTAATTTAGTGGCAAAATCCTTTGTAAGGCCAATGAATATGTTTGGAGCGCTGTAACCACAGCAGTGAGCCCATTATCCAAATCAGAAACTAACTGAGAAACTTCCCTATCTATATCATGACATTGTACTTGTGTAGGCTCTGGAACAACTGTAAATGGGACCCCTGCCACCAAAACAGCAGATGTAAGAGACATTGATTTTTCTTTACCACTTAACTGTATGTGGGATTTTATGTCTGGGATAGAATTGTTTCTTAGAGCATCAATAATCCTGCCATGTTGTTCAATCCAGGTTGCAGCCTCTAAGGCTTTCTCAGCTAAAGCAGCTTTTGTTTGAGCAAATTCCCTAGCTTGTAACTCGAAGGCAATATGGGTTTTCTCTGAATTATTAGTTGCTTCAGCAACGATTGCTTTAGCTGATGTCTCGTGAAGAATAAGGCTAGATCTCTCCTGATCTGTGCAATTGTAGACAGCAGATACAATCTCATATTGACCAAAAACATCTGCAAACCTCTGGTAACATGATAACATTCTTTGAGTTGACCATTTCTGGATAAAAATAGCTATAAGATGCAAAACAGACCGTAAATACTTTAACGCACCTGAAGAGCAGTTTCAACAGCTGGTAATGTAGTTAATAAAAGATCATGATGTTCCTGGACAGTTTGAAAAAACTTTGAGTACTTCAGCTTATGGAAATGAACCTGAAATTTTCACAATCTTAGCAAAATAAATGTAATAATACCTGTAAAGGTACACGAATTTCTTGCACACGAGATGCAAATAGACTTAAGCTAACTGCCAGCTCCATTCCTTTTCTTTCTTCACCAACAATTGCTGCATCGTCATGAAAATCACCACGTGTCCACTCCACAAGAGGATCCCAGACAAAAACATCTAGTAACATCAAAAGCACATCTTTATTTTTCTTCAAGATACCAAGAACTGCTTCACAGTTATTCTTGAAGGAGCCTTCAGTGCCCATTAATCCTAAAGCTGCTTCAAGTGTTTGTGTCAGTCGAAAGGGCACAATTTCAGGGACCTTTAACCGTTGTCCTTTGTCAAAGCACACATTGTAATCAATGTGAACAATATCCCCACTATGGAAGTCCAAAAGAATATTATCCAAATGTCTGTCCCCAAGACCTAATATGTGCCCTACCATGCTCATGGCTGCTACACTTCCAGAATACCTGAAAACAAATCGAAGTAAATGAGAGACATCTTAAGCAAAATCACAGAAGTTTTGAATTAATAAGTGCTCAAAGATGATAGGCAGATATGAGTTAAAATAACAGTTAAGAACCTTTTCAATTTAGAGCGGAAGGCTTTGAAACCTTCACTTGCACACCAGATTTCTTGCTGAAGAAGTTGTTTAGGAGTCTCATGCATAAGGTCTAAAAGAACTTTTCGTTTGACTTCATGAGGCCAATCTTTTCTAGAAATCACTCTTCTTATTCCCTTTTCCTTAAGTGCTGGTATAATTTTACCATAAAACATATCAGTAGGCCGAGGTACATGTGTTTGAACAGAGTTCTTTGTATTTCCAGAAACAACACCTGAAAGTTGTGCAGCCTGTACACGGTTCTGCCAAGATTTATAAACACTATAGATACTCGTTACATTTTCCACCCACTGAATTAAACCAGCTCGACCACTTATAGGTGTTACTGAGTAATGACGGATGGATATAGGAGACGAATGTAGAAAACCATTTATAGCTTGCAATAGTTGCATTACTCTAGCATCAAGACGTAAGTCTTCCCGGCCTTTTAATAAAAAGGGATAGGTCTGACCATCTGAGCCCACTATAACAAGTTTTTTCGGTTTTGTTTTTGTTGGCAAGATAACTATTTGTTGAGAGAAAGATGCAATTGTGATAATACCCTGAAGATTAGTTGTGAGATCTTGTTGACCAGGCATTGGGACATCTGATGATGATAATAAAGCTAGTTGAGGAGCAACTTCTCCCAAGGATTTTGAGGATTTTCTTCGATAAGATGCAAGAGATGCAACAATAGTATCAAATGGTTTCCAGACGTCCCCGAGAGCAGCAGCAGATGCTGGAGTCTTAAAGTTTGATATGGCTGATTTGATCTGTGGCATATACTCGTTATGGAACCAGATTTCGTAAGGTGTTTCAGGTCTCCGAGAGGTAGAAGCTAAACGACGATCCAGGGTTACTACAATTGGTGCCATCATAGCAGAGTATTTTGCTGCATTTATCTTGTTCTTTTCAGTGTGACTAAGAGTAACATTCTCTGCAATACGTGATGCCTCGTCCTTCAGCAAATTTATCCGTCCCATTACATCTAGAAAGGTAAAAAAAGACGATGTTCAAAGGTATAAACAACACATACATAAATATACAGGCACGCACGCGCGCGCGCCCATACACACACATACATACATACAGCCTAAAGTATATGCATACATATGTAAGGTAAATAGCTAAAACTTTAACAGAGAAAATAGATTAAGCATGTGAAATGGTTGGCAACCACTTAGGTGATAAAAAGTCAAAAATTAACAGGTTCTACCCACCCCCCTCCTCCCCTCGGCTTTTTTTCCAGCTAAGAAAAAACTCAAAAGAGTAAAAAGTAAAAACTTAATCAAGAAAATAGGTTTGGAGCTTGAAACCATCTCGCATCAATTACATGGTAATAAACCACAATTACCTACGGAGATAGTGAGATGTTACAACAAAAACAGGAAAAAAAATCAACTCTCTGAACTTGGGTTAATTTTCTTAATTTAGAACACGAGTTGCAGGAATGTGAAGCTATGGGCGATATCAGAAAAGCTAAATCATGTGCTTTATCTTTTCATACTCACTGGCCATTGCATACTGAATTGCCAGTTAAGAACCCATATTCATGTTCAAATAGGAAAGAAATTGATACCTGAATGAAGATCTTGCAATGTGCTGAGCCACAATTCATCCCAAAGAACAGTTACGTTTTCTAGCTCTTTAATCATGAGCTGAACGTCCTGGACTAACCTTGGATATTGCATGTTCTGCAAAAATAGTATTAATGTTCAGATTTTTGGTGATCCTATACAAAAGCTGGCAATTTAGAATCATAAGGTCCACAACCAAAACAGAAGACAGAGTAACAGAAAAAAAAAATACAAATAACCAAATAGAAAAAATTCAAATCCAAGTGGTCAGCATGATGTTTCGGCTTTATATCTAAAAGGTTAAGTACTTTCACATTATATATATTATATAATATTATTGGACAAGATGTTATCTATAGTGTATGCAGCTAATAAGTGATTTATCAATTGATTATGGAATTTGATTCTAAGATTGGTGTTGGCCTAGTGGATAGATAGGCTTTTCTGCATCATCCAGGTCCCAGGATCAAAACTCAGCCCCGTGATTTTTTCATATACTCGAATTAGGGTGTTGTTTGGTCTTTTAATTGGGTTTTGGGTCCTCAGGTCTGGTTGTTCTTTTTTTTTTTGACAATGAAAATAAACCCAATTACCGAATCATTTAAGTTATTTGTATTAGGTATTCGGGTTTTATATATATATACATACAAATACACATGTCAGTATAAATATAATACTTCAAAATTCAAATATTTTTCTAATAAACTTAAAGATAATAAACAAATTACTTAAAAACTCAAACATTAACATAAGCATCCTTGGGAGTCGATTGAGACCGATCGTGCGCAGCTGCTTTTTGATTGATCGATCGTTATTATGGGAGTCGACTGAGACCGGGAAGAAGAAAAACCACAATTTCTTTGGGCTTGCACCGAAATTTTTGGCTTACACATAAAATTATTGGCCTGTTGACCAATTTTTTGCCCTGTTGACCGATTTTTTGCCCTTGGACCGATTAATCCAACTACCCCGACTTGGTCCGACTAGCGATTTTTGAACCGACTAGACAATTTAATCGGTTTAGGTCCGACTAGCGATTAGTCCCGATTGTTGCAACACTGCATAATATATAATAAATATTTATACGTATGCATAATGAATGCGTATATATATATACTTACACATAGCATATACATAAGTCAAAAGATGAAAACAAAGATAGTTTACAGATGATGCAAATATATACATATGGATGAATGCATACATACATACACATAGCACACACTTTTAACTTGACAAGCATTATTGTGAGTGATTCGAAGTAGTGCATGAATATATATATGCACATAGCATATTCGTAAGTCGACGATATCGACATTCAGGTTATTCGGGTTACCAAATACTTGAGAAGATCAATCATTTACCGAACCATTTAAAACTTCGGGTTCGGGTTTATTACTAGATCGGGATCGGTAGATCAGGTTAATACTTATTCAGGTTCGGGTTGATTTTAATTGAGTTTGGTTAAAAACAACATCGTCACTCGAATGGCTGCCATGTTTACCTAAACACAAGCCCTCCGTTTATTTTTCACGCTAAACCATATGCTATGAAATAAAATATAATAGAACATCGTTCAAGCAAACTATTACTCATCACAAATATACCCTGATCACTTACCAAACATTTTAATATACGTTGAAGTTCCTCTGAAGGATCCTCTTCACTTGTGTTAATATCAACAAGGGTTGGATAAACTATGGACCATGGTGATTGCTTTGCCAGCAATACCAGAATGCTCTCAAGCTGCTTCCGAACATCCGCTTCAGGATGAGAGCTTACACGAGCAAATAGTTGTGGAGTGACTTCCTTCAAATATAGATAATAATCAGACATAATTGGTAAATAGAAACATTTAATAAGAAAAAAAGGGTCTCACCTGCCATGGTAACAAAGGAACTGTTGAAAGTGCTGGTTCCAAGATAGTGTTTAACTCTACTCCATAATTAAGAAGAATATGCAAAACATATAGTGTAGCTTTCAAGGTAAAACTAGCATTCTGTTGGCCTTTCTCACCAGCAGCACCAGCCATTTGACCACCCCAAAGCTTGGAAGATGAATGTGACAGGTAATTTATATAAGCTTCAGCTGCATGCCCAAATAGAGATACCCTTCTTTTTCTCAAAGACCACCAAACATCAATCAAATCATTAAGCAATGTTAAGTTTGTTCCTTCAATGCTAATATTTGCAAGAAGAAATAATTTTTGCAACTGGGAGGTAACAACAGTAGAAAGGCTATCAAAACCAAAACTTTCAGCTCCAGGTTCTCCAGCTGCCGCTTCTAATATTTTCACTACTTGTTCAACCACCGCATGGTCATAGTTTTCATCTTGTGGGACACTGTTTGAAGCATTAACATCTCTTGTTTTATGAAGCATCTCTAAAACAGTATCTTTGACTCTTGAGAGCTCTTCTTCAGTAAATTGGAATCTGTTTGGCAGAATTTCTGAACCCAGAATGGGAGAAAAAGAGCAAAATTGAAGGGCAGATTCGTTTGGTGTAGGTAGAGTTGCCTTAGCTTGAGCATAGCACCAAGAAGCAAAAGAAATCCATGACTTTCCCATAATGGGACATAGACATGAAGAGAGCTTACAAGTTGTACCTATAAGTTCTTCAACAATGAGATCCATCCTCAATTGGGAGTTCATATTATCATCACTTGCACTGAGATCTGATCTTATCTTGAAAATAATATTCTCCAAATTGACATCAAGACGATCCCTTTTTAACCAATTTGAAAGTTTCAAGCATGCTTTTGCCTTAAAAATGTCATCAGAATTAACAGAAGCAATGGATGAGGTCAAAGGCATGGAAGGACTAATAAACGACCATAGACCTGTATAAGCATCTTCAAGCCTGTTTTCAGCACGCATCAAGAGAATACTTTCATATTGCACACGTGGGAGAATTGATTTATGAAAATTTTCTTCAGAAGACCCTAAATGGCATTTGCTCAAATAGTCATTGAGATTATTTGCCAACATAAAGTTTTTCTGTTTTCGAGCTAAATTCAGTAAACTCAGGCTGAGACATATAGTCACTGGAGAGGTGGGATGAATGGTTCGATAAACACGAAGAACTTTCATCCATGGCTTACAATCTTGATGAACATGAGTGCTTGGGAATTGCAATTCTTGAATATATGAGCTTAATAAAAATGGAAGTTTTAGATCTTGGGTGCCTGAAATCTTGCGACTTTCTTCAAATGCAGATATGCAATGCAACTGGTTAACATGTTCTGCTGCTTCTGTCAACCCATCAAGTGGTAAAATCGTAAATGATTCAGTCAGCATTGACTTTGCCTTCTGTAGTTCATGTTGCACCTTTTCCACCTTCCCTTCAATATTAAAAAGCATTGCCTGTAAAAGCATCTGCTCACTTCTTTGCAAAGCTACTTTTGGATCTAATGCAAGTTCATTGCTACTTTTAGGTGTCAAATCAAGGCAAGCCCAGGCTGACATATAATCACCATCATCAAAATGAGCTAAAGCATGAATCACATTTAGTTCATTTCCTGCCATTGTCAGAGCACCAGAGTAACTTTTCCCGGCATGCTTAGCACGCAGAAGTTGCAGCTCTGATAGCCAAGACTCGAGAGATTTCCAATCTGAAACTGCGCTGTAACTTTCAATTATACGATCAATTGCAAATTGTACACCTTCAGAGCCCATAGAACCAAGTGAGTCTTCAGTTTGTAATAAATGCGTGAAATGAGCAGCAGCCTTTTCGTACTGACCTTGTGCTTGATAAACAAGCCCTTCAATCCAAGACAATGGTCCAAATCTACTATCATCGATCATACTTTGGTTTTCTTCCACAAACAAAGGATAAAACACACCCGCTACCCATTTTTGAAACCCAACTAAAGCCTCAGGCTCATGATTCTTACACAGAGACAAAGTCATATGTCGTAGGACCCGTAAGATATCTCCAGAAAACCTAGATTTCATGTTATGAAGATTTTCTATGACTTGGGTCCTTGATTTTTCCAGCATAGATGAAGCCACTAAGCTTTTAAATTCCTGCAAACGCAAACTACAATAATGAATTGTAGCATCATGACATTGTAGGGCCATCCCTGCATTCATCATTGGCTCACATATTCGAGAAAACCATTCTTCACAAACTTTTTTATTTGCTCTGAAAAAAACTAAACTCTGACGTGACGGAGATGGTAAAACAGTTGTTCCATCATAAGCATTGTACACGTTTTTCTTCAGTGACTCAACAAAATCAAGTAATAATCTCAATGGTAACAGGTGGGTGTAAGAAGAATTACCTAAAATATTTAAGTTTGCATCACTTTGGTCAGTATTAACCTGCAATAAATGTGCGACATCCAAAAGCATTCGTTCCAAAGCAGCAAATGTTTGTGAGGGCCCACCAAGATTGGTTCGAAGACGTGTTGTTATACAGTACCTAGCTGCTTCATGTATGGCCCAGAATGCTCCAGCAAGAAGATTTACCGAACATATTCTTTCAAGAAGATTTTCCTCTACATTCATGTCCAACCATAAACTTGTTGCATGCAAGTTTATTGTGTCTTCTTGTTGGGCCAAAGCAAAATCCTTTGCATTTCTACAAGTATGAACAAGCCGTTGGATCCAAGAAGAAAGTGGCACCTTCCATCTATGTGAAATGTAACTTAAAATGGAAACTAACTGCTTTGAGTGAAGCTGCTGTGGCAGTTGCTTTAGGGCAAAAATTTTCTTCCACTGCATGACTGGTGTATGCTTGGTAACTGATCCATTGTCATGCATGCCACATATAAGTATTGTGACAGGTAATGCATGAGAAAGTAATTTCAGATATAATTCTTTGATATCTCCATCTGGATCTCCAAGCTTTTCCAGAATAATTTCAGTTACAGAATACAACTGTAATGGATGTATAAGTTTTGAGTGCAGGAACATTTCCAATAACGATGCAACCTGACGCCTCACTTTTGGTTCCCTGTCAGATGCAGCATCAAGAACAGAAAAAACTATCTCACTAAAAAACTCAAGGCAGCCATAGTCTTTACAATTCAAATTGTCATGCATATGCTTAACTGTCTCGCAATATGTATGTATCCATTGTAATGCTTCTAGTTTAACTGACAAAGGAGATGAAATATGAAGAGCTCTAGTGAGTAGGGCAGTGTACTTCCTGAGATCACCAACTGGAATGTTTTCATTTTTATTTTTCCTTATTGAGAACTTGCTAAGAACTTCCACTGTACTTAGCCTATTCAACATCTTAAGAATACTTACTTGCAACTCCACATAAGCCTTAATAGGTGGTTCAAAAGGATTCAGATTCTGAATAATATGATATTTCATTTTCTCTGATCTATAAACATATAAAGAATCGATTTCTGCTTTGCCTATCAAAGTATTACCACCACCCAAAGAAACACAACTCAGGAGAACTTTCATATCAAACTTAAAGAGTGCAAACAGCTCGGTTTTAGAAATTATTTTAGGGACAAACTGGTTTACATTCCCAAGCATGCTCTTTAACATGTTTAGTTCTTCAAGTAATGAGGTTATTGCAGGTTCCACAACATCATTGTTTCCATGCTGAAGTAAAAAAACATAAGTAGCAGCAGAACTTGAGGTCACCAGGTGATTTGGATGCAAACGAAGCTGAGATACAGGTGAATCAAACTGCAATAGTTTATGCACAGATGATGATAGAAGACCAAGCTTCTGAAGTGATAATAACTGAAGATTGGTCTTGAGAACTCCATGAACCTGAAAAGAAGTAAGTTTCTCAGTGTTTGGAGTTTTAATGGCTTTCTTCATATCCAAGCTTTGAAACAGGATATCAACTGCAAAACTGTAAAAAGGCGAGAATCTCTCGCTCAAAATTTCAGCCAAAAGAGTCAAACATTTCCAAGAATCAAAAATCCATTTTGACCAACCGTATTTCTTTCCAACCATTGATAAACATCCCAATAACTGAGGAAGCATTTTGCTAAGTGGATCTTTGATTTCTTCAAGTAAATTTATTTCAAGCAACCCAGAAGCTGTAGACTGCAAAACTGTAGAAAAAAAAGATAATAACACGAGCAATCTTTGACGCTGTTGTGGGGTCCCCAGGCTTCCATCTGGAAGCAGTACATCCATGTCACCCAAAAACTTTGAAAGCAATCCCAATGAGAACTGTAAATTATTGACCCAGTGTTTCTGAAATTGCAAAAAACTATTCATAATAACACTCCTATCAGCTTCAGCAAGATCTGGAATCATTGCCCATCCAAGAAGCAAATCAACTATGTCAACAAAATGGGCCTGGAAACAAGCAAAAAATTTCATAGAAATTAAAGTTAAAATGGTCAAAATCCGGTGTAGTAAGCTTAATGAGGTTCTCTCATCTTCTAGAAGCTCTTGGCATGCTTTAAGAATTGGTAATGCATATCTCTCGGTAGCTGTGATGTCTCCAACGCTGAGGAACTCACGGAGCGATTCTGCTGCAAATTCCACTGTCCCATTACCAGCATTCACATTGCTAAATAATGGTAATGCCCAAGTAATAAATCTATCAACCAAAGTTCCAAGTATAACATGGTTCTGCCTTCCATTAGGAAGTGAACATAAGACAGCACACAAGGCACCATAGGCTGTGGCAGCAGCTTGACGTACTGAATATGATCTGTGTAAAATAAGCAGAACAACTATAATGATTATCAAAACAAGAAATACATTTTGAACCTTACGGTAGGGCACCAACTTTCCACTCTAACACAACTATCACTAAATGAATTCAAAATGATTACAGCAAAATCAGTCTATTTGACTGGAAACCAATATATATATATATATATATATATATATATATATATAGGGGAAGGATCAAATAATAACCCTCCCTTATTGCGAGAACCCGTGTTAACCCGGCATTTTTTGCTCGAATCTTTGTTTCTTTTTTTCATGGTTTTTGTTATACATAAATAGGGGGGGTTTCTTTTTTGTGTTTTTGCTAATTCATCACCGTTTAGAAATTATTTGCAACCGTAAGTAAGTGTAAGTTACTTACATTTAGTGTATTGTAAGTAACTTACACTTACTTACGGTTGCAAATAATTTCTAAACGGTGATGAATTAGCAAAAACACAAAAAAGAAACCCCCCTATTTATGTATAACAAAAACCATGAAAAAAAGAAAACAAATATTCGGGCAAAAAATGCCGGGTTAACACTGGTTCTCGCAATAAGGGAGGGTTAACAAAGGAACCATCCCCTATATATATATATAACAATACATAACTGGTTATAGGATAAAACAGAGAAGAGGGTGTTCAATTGAAGTGATCTATCATTCTATCCATGGTTTTGTTGGAACATTAATTTCTTTAAGTCGCAATTATTTTGGAGAAAACTAAGAAAACTAATCACAATCAATACCAATTAATTTTTGTTCTCATTTTTTCTTTTTTCTTTTTATTTCCTTTTATTATAAGATAAGAAATGTAAAAAAAGAAAAAAATATATATGTATTTTAGGTTATTACATATATGTAACTTATATGCTACACATACTGATTACATATATGTAACTTTATAAGTTACATATACGTAACATCTTGATCTACATATTTTTTTCAAAAATTTCTTTTTTATTATAACTTTTCTAACCTTATAATAAAAAATTATGAGAAAATTTTTTTAAAAAATTATCGGTTAGTATGAGTTTTCTTGGTTTTCTCCAAAATGAGGAGTTTTCTCATGAACCTTCCTCTCTCTCTCTCTATATATATATATATAACTGTCATTTAGACTATTACATAACTGGTTACAGGATAAAACAGAGAACATGGTGTTCAATTGAAGTGATCTATCTTTCTATCCATGGTTTTGTACTTTGTTGGAACATTAATTTCTTTAAGTCGCAAGAACCAACTTTGTGGTTGTGCTCAATAACTACAAAACAATTATGGCTTTGTTGGAACATTACGCCTTTCATTGGCGCCATGTTCACAGATACAAGTATCCTTGAATCTTACGGTAGGGCACGGTTAGACGCACGCCAGCTGAAACACTAATCAGCACCCCCACTAGGGATGCAACTAATGTGACACTTATACAAGGGTATGCATGTGTTTTACCCCTAAATGCCTGTTTTACAATGATCAGGTATGAGCTAAACACCCGGTCACAAGTAATCACCCAAGCTAAATGCCTGTTGCCAATGAACTATCAAGTCTAAACACTAGTTTACATGGCATTGCCAATAAACGCCAGTTCAAAATGTGAACCGAGTAATGTGACAGGGGGAGGGGGTGTGCATGTAGCAGATGTCCCTTTGCAAGTGGTGTGCTTATAGCACTGCCCTCTGGATATTGCAGTCATGCAGAAGAGCCAGTAGAGGCAGTCAATATTGAAACATATAACACCCAGCAGTTAGGTTTAGCATAATAAATCATTGATTTTGCAAACCAACGATAACCATTGCTCAGTTTCAAAGCATATTTAATCCAATTAGCAACCATAAACACATTCAACGGTGAATTATTATATCCAGCTAAACAAGCAAATAAACGCGCGTAAACAGTAAGAATTACTTGTCTGCAATGAGTTGCGAAAACCCCTGGGCGAGAAAAGAAGCAGAGTGAGAGACGAGGAGTGAGTTATGAGGGTAAACGACGGCACGGTGAAGTGAATTGATTGCCGCCAATCGAGAAGTATCGTCTTCTCCGCTTTCAGACGGATTGTTAGGTTTCGATGATGATGAAGATGAGGAATCTTTGTCTTTGGGTAGAGCGACGGAGAGTAGGGCAGCCAGTTGTTGTTGTTGATGATGAAGACCTTGCATATTCATGGCTGATTTCAATTTGCATCTCACCGATTGAGTTCTCTGGTTTGTGTGTTGAATTTGGCAAGTGAGAAAGATGAATTCAATGCTGAAGAACACCAGGGTGAAGTTAGAAAATCGTAGTAATTGACCAGTGTTGTTTCGCTCCAGGCAAGTTTTTCTAGCAAGTTTAGAGTTTGTCAAGTTATTAACTTTCTTTTTAACGCCTCAGGAATACCTATTTAAGTACTTCATTAGGGTAAATCTTCTAAACTAATAAAGGAGTATATTTATGAGACACTTGTCAATTTTTTAGCATTCCAAAATTTTCATTTTCCCGTCTATTACTTGACCCAAACTAATTTTTATATGAATCACTAGCATTATAAACCTATGTATTACATGGGTTGGATAATTATAACATGTTATAAATAATAATGTCTATAAAAATTTATATGTTAGATTTTTCAACTATTTGGTGAAATAAAAAATGTGAATGTCTAAAAATTATGAAACAAATAATAAATATATTCAATACTTATATAATTAAATTTAAGATAATATATAATTTAAATCTTATCATAGTTTACCAAGTTTTAATAAAGTAGTAAATTATTATAATGAGAAGATATATATTTTTCAATATATAATTATTAAAAATTGTTAAAATAATCAGGAGAGAGAGGCGGGAAAACAAATTCCAGATATCACCAGAATATGACACGTGTCTCCTAAATATACTCCTTTGTTAGAGTAGGTAGATTTTATACCCAATTAGAATCCCCTTATTTTAGGTTTTCAATAAATTGAAAACAAACCATAATTATTGTATTAAGTGATTTTTACATGCATGATTTTTCTTTCTAAAAGATTATCTCATTTTTTGATTATATATACATTTAAAAATTTTATGCTTTCTTACTATCCAACCCATGTAATACACAAGATTCTAGGCTAGTTTGATGATAAAAGCAAATAATGCATGTAACTTACACAATGTTGGTGACTCGGCTTATCCACCATATCAAATGAAACATACCGTATGAAAGCCCGCTATAATAATTTGACTCACCTACAATATATTGTTTCAACTTAAACTCATAACCTTTACATTGAAAATCATGAGGTTAGAAGATGTTGTCTTAAAGGACATCCAGGTGAGGGAAGGAATCTTGAGCTTAATCTCGGGTTTTGGACCAATGGGGGGGGGGCAAGGGTTTACCTATTCCACGGGTTTTCCGCGCATCTTGTGTGGCCGCGTCTTACCTCTGCCCGGTGGGCCCTGTTAAGACAACATACGTGGTATGTAGGATCGTCGCCGTTAAAAAAAAACAAGAAGAAGATGGGTTTGATAAGCATTAATGAATTATATAATAAAATGAAAATTATACTAAAATTATATATATATATATATATATATGTTAATCAAATATGTATAAATTATTTTCTAGGCCCTACTGAATACTATAATTTACTATGTACGTTCTCATAAGATATGTGATTTATTTTTTTAGTGATTATGTATAAGTTATTTTCGAGGCCCTACTGATCTATGATCTTACCCATGTAGCAAACCATGTCCTAACTAACAACATGAATCATGATTTGACCCATGACCCGACCTACAACCTCAACCATTACTTGACCTTTGATCCGAAGTAAAAACCGACGCACAAACCAACCCATGACCTTAACCATCACCTGTAACCTGAACCATGTCTCGATCCACGACTGGCCCATAAAACAAACTATGGCCCGACCCATGACCCTAGCTATCAACTGTCCCATGACTCGACCGACCACTTGACCCACGACCCCACCCTTGAGGTATTGAATATATTTATCCTTTCCGGCCTTCTAAACAACATAAAATGATGATTCGTTTCGTTTTCATAGCATTATCAAACAGAACAATTAAATGATAAACATTCATTTTTTTTAATTGCTTATTTTATTTCTAAATTCATTCCATTCTCTCATCTATTTTTATTAATTCATACACCCTGACGGAATGCCTCACATCAAGGTGACAGGATTCGAACCTATCTGTACACAAAACAGATGCGCTGACCAGACTGCGCTACACCTCGTCTCACCACCCCGGAGCATATAGATCCACTCGATCAATGAACACTCAAACCGAACTCACCCATCCTTTTGGGCACAGGGACGCGAGAACCTAAGAAACAGCCTTTTGATTTGATTGATTTTCTTTTTCTTTTCTTATTTTTTTTCTATTTTATATTATATATCTATTTTTTTAATACGCCTCCAGCAAGATAGGGCGACGCAAAAAATCCGTATTGTGCAGGAGCGCTCACATTTTTTGGCTTACTCTTGCACTTGAATTTCAAAATCCTGCCTTTGGACCCTTGGCCCGCTTAGAAGTGGATTCGAACCACTGACGCAAGGATTTTCAGTCCTTTGCTCTAACCAGCTAAGCTACCTGAACAACTTTCCTAAAATCTTTTTATTCATCGAATAGTGCCCTACCTTACCACTTGACTAGTAAAAAAAACCAAACAAACCCACCTCCTATTTGAGTCAGGCTGAAAAGAACGCCTGCCAAGTTCAGATAAGGGAATGCTTCCCCCAACTATTAAAGGAAAGGCTCGAATGGAAAACAAAATAAAGCTATTGCCACTAAAATTTGATTCAGTTTTGTCCACGTATGCTACTATCTACAGACACAATTATATATACTTTAATCAAATTACCAAGTGGAAGGAATATTTATTTGATTTTTGTTTTTTTTTCTCATTTCTTCTTTTTTTAGGTTTATGTTTGTGTTTACATTTGATTTTACTGGCACTTGCTTTTAATAGGAGTATAGTTTTATGAATATTGTTGCATCAACGTTTACATTTATGCTTCTTGGCATTTGGTTTAATTAAGAACATGTTATTCTTTGAGTTTTAATATTTTATAGGAGAGTGACACTTCTAAGATGCTGTCGTAGTAACATGTTACCAACGTTATTTTTACCATTGTGTTTGTGTGTGTGTGTATAAGGGATGGTTCGAATGTCAACATTTCCTTATTGCGATAACCGAATAACCACATCTTATTACTTTGGGGCCCACATTCAAGTAAATCTAAATGTGTAGGTTTTTTATTATTTTTTTATGAATGTTAGTGGGCCCTATATTAATTAAAAAAAACGTACACCTTTAGATTACTTTATTGTGCGTCCCAAAGTAATAAGATGTAATTATTCAGTTAACGCAATAAACATGATTTAACATTTGATCATCTCCCTATATATATAAGTTTGTTTCTAATTTGGTTCGCCCTAAGTCCCTGATGCGTAGTAAGGGTGTAAAACCATGTGGAGTCAACCAAGTCGTTTGCATCAACGCCCGACCTTGCTCCATCTAGTTATAACAATAGACATTTACAAGTGATATCTACGGTACTAAATCTTAGTTGGTTGGTGTAAGCCCCAAAACCCACCAACACATGACACATATTTTTAAACGACAAATCAAAATAGGTCCCAGATTTTTCAAACCATCAAATGTAATTAACACATTAACATCCCATTTACATACGACTTTACAAAATATTTGATGTATTTAAACATTCAATAACAAAAATTACATTAGATTTGTTCACAAAAACCCTTGTTTTAAACAACATAATATAAACTCCAAAAGACGTTTGATCCGAGTCCTTACGTAGCAATCCGATCACAACCGCTTTCACCCGTTCCGTTGACCTAAAAACACCATAATTAAGTCACCGTTAGTTCGTTAGAACTAAGTAAGATCACCATGCCCGCCCACCCGATCTTACATGACCAAAATAGTCAATTTTGGTCAAATTCAGCACCTGGCGTATTGGTTGGCGTATTTGGAGGCGTATCACATAAAATTTGTGAGATTGGCGTATCCACTGGCGTATGATACGCCAGCACCACCTGCACGGCCAATTTTTCTGTTTTACACCATCTCGACCCATTCCACTCGATTCCGACCATTCCAATACCCCCATAAACATTATATAACACCATATAATCATATTGAACACCTTAATTCACCAATTTATAACCATTATGGTCATAATATCTGTAACACCCCGACCGGCGGCGGAATCGTCGGGATGCCACGAGGGATGTGTAGATTGTTCAAAAGCTCGTGGGCATCTAATTCAATCATCATATATCATTTAAGCAAACAACATAATTACACAAAAATCATGTTCGACATGAATCAATTACATCAATTCCACAAAAGAATTAGTTAAACTAACTAAACTCAAATCGCCAGAAATTTAGTTAATTAACTAAGTCCAAGAGCCTATATGATGATGTCCAAAATAGAAGAGATCCTCTCTTCATCCTACTTGTCTCCATCACCTGAAACATGTAAGAAAATCAAGTGTCAACTACAAAAGTAGTTGGTGAGTAATCATAAGTTTTTATATTTAAAAAGGTTTTAGTAAAATGAGTTTGAAAGTTTATGCTTAAAAATGGTTTTATAAAATGCTTTGTTTAAAACAAGAATAAAACTTATGATTCTTCTTGAGAAAATCCATATGAATACATGTACGAGATAATCCAACACACATCCATCAATTCAAACAATCAAACACACACACAATCACATAACCACATAACCAAATCAATCATAGTCAATCACAAATGATCATAATCAAATATAGATAATCAATCCACAACTAATCAACCAATCTCCTCAATCATATTCTCAAATAATGTTCGTGACTATACATGATCATTATGTAATTAACATAAGTTAAATACATGATTCATGGAGTGGTCGCTAACCACGTGACAATACATGAAGTCAAAGCAATTAACCGAAGTCAAGAGCAATACTTCACGGATGTGGAAACCCTCCACGTGACAATACATGAAGTCAAAGCAATTAACCGAAGTCAAATGCAATGATTCACGGAGTATGTGACAATACATGTAATCTTTGTTATCGACCGAAGTCAATAAGAATGTTTACACGGATGTATAATAATTAATCAGTGATAATTCATAATATGAATATCATAATGATAAACAGGTATTATCCTTGTGTTATCAAAATAATATTTAAATCGGTATACATGTTTCACCTCCGAGTTTTAAAACTAAAACAGTTTAAAGAAAGGGAGGTTATGAGAACTTACCTGAAGTCCTTAGATTATGTATTCCGTATTATGCGCGCTCGCGTAGATAAACTCAAGATTAATTCAACTATCTGAAATTAAATGTAGGTTCGTACTCATGAGTATACTTGTTTCATCTCGATTGATTATTCACAAGTGTTTCTCTTTTAGCTAGATCATTAATGTTTTCCTTAACTTAGCTTACTTAATCAAAGTTAAGATAACTTCTAAATCTTTTATAAGTGTGTATCATCAATTCATAGTTTGGTCATGCTAGTTTCAACTATGTTATTATGATCCACTTGTTATAATACCATAGGTATCCATTTGCATGCATGTCACTATGTTGACTATTTTAATCATATTCATAACACTATAATTATGGTTGAATAAAATCCATATTTAAGTTAATTATAATACAAGTTCAACATACATATAAATCCTTATTTCCTTAAACTCAAGTTAACCGAGAAGGGTGATAACCAATTAAGTGTGCATGCATGCATGGATACTCTTTTACATGCCTCTATGCGTATATATGTATAGATAGGTATGCCTACACATCATGACCTTATCCTTAATCCCTATGTTAACCCCTACTTAAATTTCATCTAACTATGGCAGCGAACCTTTAGGGTTGTGGCCGAAGGTTCGGCCTCCATAACTCAAGTTCGCGGCCTATAGTCACAAGGGTTCGGCCAAAGGGTTCGGCCAAAGATAAACTGAAGGTTCGGCCCACCCAGGCGAACCCAAGGTTCGTGCTATGCTTCATCATCCCTAGGACCAGCGAACCTCAAGGTTCGTGGCCCTTAGGGTTCGCAAGGGTGCCATGCAGGTTCGGCAATCCAGGGCTCGCTCAGTAGGGTTCGTGAGCTTAAGGTTCGCCGGGCACCTTCCTTGCTGCCTAAGGTTCGTCCACCCACAAAGGTTCGGGGCTCAAGGGTTCGTGAGGGTGCAGGGGTTCGGCTGAGTTGTTTCCCGCCTAAGAGGGTTCGGCTATGGCAGCCACACCTCACGAACCTGTTAACCCCGGGTATTCATCATCATCATCATCAAGTTCCTGTTAATCCAAGCCTATCCATGGCCTCTATATATCCTTAACAACTCGTTTAAATGTTTTATAAGCGTTTTAGATCGATTATAACTACAACACTCTAGATATTCGTGATTAACCACAAAACCGAAAAGAAAGCATTAGATCTACATTGATTCGTCGGTCAAAAGCAAGGTTTCTTCCTATCACCTTGTTCCTCTCGATCACACGAACGCGTGGGCGCCAAGATCTCGCGATTTCGTAGAGAAACGAAGAAGTTATGGTAGAGAGAAGGTCTAGAGAGAGAAAGTGACGGATTTTATGGTTTTAGTGAGAGAGAGAAGTCTTGTAATGAGGAAGAAGAAAGAAATATGAGCTTTTATAGCCCGGGTTCTCCCCGCGTGCTCGGTCTCGTTTTTATCGTGTTAAACTTACGAAAACCCTTGGTTTTATCGTAAAACATATTTAAACATAAGATATTCAAATAATTGGATTTCGTTGAATAAAATGATTTAAATAATTTAATTCGTAAAACGATTTCAATTAAAGTGGTTTCGTAAAACAGTTTTAGTTTTATTTCGAAATCGTTAAATTAATACTTTAAAAATTAAGTTTACTCGAATTCGTTTTAAGTTGGGATTCCTAATAAATGTTTTAAGTTACCATTTACTAATTTAATAACGTTTGATATTTTTAAAATTATCTCGTCGAAATGCGTTACTCGCGTACGTATTCGTAAAGATCGTCACCTTTGCGAATCCAACGCTCGTATCGTATTTCGATTCGATTTGCTATTTATGGAATATCGTTTCAGAATATTATTCTTAATATTTATATTCGTGTGAATCGTCACCCACGCGAATACGTTTATTAAGTTAATATTTCTGAATTAATATTCGCGTTTAGAAAATGTCCGTAACCTCACCATCGCGTAAATAACTCCCATTATTTAATAACCTTAATATTATCATTTCCGAAACCAAACCCACTAAACCCTAGTCACTGACACATCCATGATAGACCGAAATATGCATATATATAGGGCATATGTAAGGGTCAGTCGCAACTGCCCTAGCCACCGTCCCACCGCTATTTCGATAAACCATGACCATGGGTCCTTGACTACGTTTAGTAACCAGACTCCAACAACTCCCAGTTTCATCACAAATCAATTCTCAACCAATAATCCTTCATCATCAGTAATACGTAACTGCAATAAACACTACGGGTCTGTGTAGTTGAATTACAACTAACTTCCCGTGGTTTACGCGTATAATAAATTATAATCATGTATACCAGCAACAGTGATAATATCAGTAATGTAAATCAATAATCTCATAATCATTAATAATTATAAATATTCAGTCATAACAGTACATTCGTACGGATGTACGGACGTACGGACAACCGACAGTACAGTAATGTTACAGTCTCCCCTAGTTAAAGGAATTTCGTCCCGAAATTCAACTTGGAGTGACCGTAGTAAATAAATGTGGGTACTTAAGCTTCATCTGATCTTCACGCTCCCATGTGAATTCTGGACCCCGCTTCGATTCCCAACGTACTTTGACAATTGGAATTCTACTGTGTTTGAGCTGTTTAACCTCACGATCCATTATCTCCACTGGTTTTTCAACAAAGTGCATGGTATCATCGATGCGAATGTCATCGAGTGGTACCTGAAGGTCCTGATCAGCTAAGCACTTTCTTAGATTGGACACGTGAAACGTCGGGTGCACATTACTAAGTTCAGGAGGAAGTTCTAATTTGTAAGCAACCTTCCCGATCCGCTCAAGGATCTTAAAAGGGCCAACATATCGTGGAGCAAGCTTCCCCTTCTTTCCGAATCGAACAACGCCCTTCCAAGGCGACACTTTAAGCAATACCATATCTCCTACTTCAAACTCTAGAGGTTTTCTTCGTTTATCCGCGTAACTCTTCTGTCTGCTGCGAGCAGCTAACAGATTGTCGCGGATCTGGCGGATCTTGTCAGTCGTTTCCTGAATAATCTCTGGACCAGTAATCTGCGAATCGCCGACTTCGGTCCAACAAATAGGTGACCGACATTTCCTGCCATAAAGAGCTTCAAACGGTGCCATACCAATGCTCGCGTGATAACTGTTGTTATACGAGAACTCAACCAATGGTAAATGGCTATCCCAATTGCCACCGAAATCGATGACACAAGCCCTTAACATGTCTTCCAATGTCTGAATCGTTCGTTCCGTTTGACCATCCGTTTGAGGATGATAAGCAGTGCTAAGATCCAATCTTGTTCCAAAGGATTCATGAAGTGATTCCCAAAATCGTGCCGTGAAACGAGCATCACGATCCGATATTATACTCAAGGGAATACCATGTCGGCTAACGATTTCATCAATGTAGATACGAGCTAACTTCCGCACAGGGTAAGTTTCGCGTATCGGTAAGAAATGAGCCGACTTAGTCAATCTATCAACAATAACCCAAATGCTATCTTTACCGTTTGCAGTTCGTGGGAGTTTAGTAATGAAATCCATGGAAATATTCTCCCACTTCCACATCGGTATCTCTGGTTGTAATAACAATCCCGAAGGTCGCTGATGTTCGGCCTTGACTTTGGCACAGTTAAGGCACTTAGACACATATTCAGCAATATCCTTCTTCATTCCAGGCCACCAGTACAAGTCCCTAAGGTCTTGATACATCTTGTCAGAACCTGGATGGATTGAGTAACGAGACTTATGAGCTTCATTCATAATCACCATCCTGAGATCACCCATGTTCGGTATCCACAACCGATTCAAGTAATACATCAAACCATCATCCTTAGTTTCCAATAAAATTTCAGCCCCACAAGACATCTCATTTTTCAAGTCATCTTGAGCTAATGAGTGTTGTTGGGCTATGAGAACATCATTTCGGAGACTATTGTGCACTCGGACACTACGGATCTGAACTTGACTTTTTCGACTAAGCGCATCTGCTACTACATTCGCTTTACCAGGATGGTAGCGAATTTCACAGTCATAATCGTTCAACAGTTCAACCCACCTCCGTTGTCTCATATTGAGCTCTTTCTGATTCAGAATATGTTGCAAACTTTTATGATGAGTAAAGACTACACACTTCGTGCCATAAGATAATGTCTCCATATCTTCAAAGCAAACACGACCGCACCAAGTTCCAAGTCGTGTGTAGTTTAGTTCTTTTCATGAATCTTCAATTGCCTTGATGCGTAAGCCACAACCTTTCCCCGTTGCATGAGAACACAACCGAGTCCTAGGTTGGATGCATCACAATAGACTACAAAATCATCATTCCCATCAGGCAGTGTCAAGACAGAAGCATCACAAAGTTTCTGCTTCAGAGTCTGAAATGCCTCTTCTTGCTTGGGTCCCCACTCGTATGGCCTATTCTTCTGAGTCAAAGCAGTGAGAGGGACAGCAATCCTGGAGAAATTCGATATGAACCGCCGATAGTACCCGGCGAGTCCAAGGAACGATCGAATCTCCGTCGGTGTCTTCGGTGTACTCCAATTCTTCACAGCATCAATCTTTGCAGGATCCACGTGAACACCGTATTCGTTGACTATGTGCCCAAGAATTGAACTTCCTTAAGCCAAAATTCACATTTAGAGAATTTGGCATACAGTCGCTCTTCTCTCAGGATCTCCAAAACAACTTAAGGTGTTTCTCGTGTTCTTCCTTGGTCTTTGAGTAGATCAAGATATCATCTATGAATACAATCACAAATTTATCCAAGTATGGCCTGCAAACACGGTTCATGAGGTCCATGAAAACCGCAGGTGCATTGGTAAGGCCGAAAGGCATTACCAAAACTTCATAGTGGCCATATCTGGTTCTGAAAGCAGTCTTGGGAATATCATCATCATGTACACGAAGCTGATGATACCCAGACCTAAGATCGATCTTTGAAAACCATGCCGAGCCTTGAAGTTGATCGAAGAGATCATCGATACGCGGCAATGGATATCGATTCTTGATTGTGAGTTTGTTCAACTCGCGGTAGTCGATGCACATTCGGAACGACCCGTCCTTCTTCTTGACAAACAGGACCGGTGCACCTCATGGCGAATGGCTCGGGCGAATGAATCCTTTATCGATAAGTTCTTGCAGCTGGCTCGCCAATTCTTGCAACTCCGAAGGCGCAAGTCTGTAGGGAGCTTTGGCGACTAGGTTCGCACCAGGTACTAAGTCGATTCGGAACTCAACTTGACGTTCTGGTGGAAGACCCGACAAATCATCTGGAAATACTTCCGGGAAATCTCGTATCACTGGAACATCTTCAATTCTCTTTTCTTTCTCTTTCTTCTCCACAATATGAGCTAGAAATGCTACACATTTCTTTCTAAGGTACTTGTGTGCTTTAGTGCAAGACATCAGCTTAAGACCTTTACTAGCAGTTTCTCCAAATATTCTCAAAGTTTCACCCGAAGGTAAGGGAATACGAATATACTTTTCATGGCATACAATCTCCGCTTTGTGGGTGGCTAACCAATCCATGCCAATGATAACATCAAAGCTACCAAGATGCATAGGTATAAGATCAATCGGGAAAACGTGATCATTTAAGTTCACAGTACATCCGATAATAACAGTGGCAATATCAATAGTGTTTCCGTCAGCCACTTCCACGTTAAACGGTTTACCTAAATATGTACGTGTTCTACCAAGCAAGCATTCAAAATCATATGAAACGAAACTCCTATCGGCACCAGAATCAAACAAGACAAATGCATAAGAGTTGTTGATCAGAAATGTACCGTTGACGACGTCCTGGTTGGCTTGAGCAGCTGGAGCATTCAACTGGAAAGCCCGGCCTCTTGCCACCCTTTGATTATTTCCGGTCAACTTTGGGCATTGATTTCTGAAGTGACCCACTTCACCACACTCATAGCAGGCTCTTGCCTGCGCTTGAGGTACCTGGCGAACGGGTACCGCTGGTATAGGTTGTGCATGCGGAGCTGGTAGTGCAAGCGGTGCTTGTTGCATCCTTTGTGCTTGCGGTGTACTCCGACAGACGTTAGCAAAATGACCAAACTTGCCGCAGTTATTGCAGACGCGACAAGGCAAGTTCGGGGCGTGATGATATCGGCAGGTATTACACTGAGGAGTGTTCCCAGTAAAATTCCTGGCAGTTGAATTGTTTGATGATTGCTGCGCAGACTTGGCAGCAGGAGTAGCGACCATGAAGTTTCTGGTCTTTCTCTTCTTGTTGCTGCTTTTGGATGAGCTAGCAGCTTCAGACTTGACTTCAGTTTTGACTTCCTTTGCAGCAGTCTTGGTGTCAGTCTTCTTGTATCCTTTCCTAGTGAGTGTTCCATTCCTCACATGATTATCAGTAAGAGTTGCAGATAATCGGATTGCAGCCTCAAGTGTTTTGGGATTGCTCCCGTAGACTGTATCCTGAATCTGTACCGGCAGTCCGCCGATATATTTCTCAATCGCCCTCTCCAAGGGTGTCACCATATGAGGCACTAGCAGACTATACTCATGGAATTGAGTATTGTAGATGACGTTCTCGCCACTATCTTGTTTGAGTTCCCAGAACTCAGTCTCCAGTTTCCTCATCTCGCTTCTAGGACAGAATTCAGTGGTCATCAGATTCTTGACCTCTGTCCATGTCAGTGCTAAGGCAGCATCCACTCCCCTAGTTCGTTTTTCCCCATTCCACCAAGTCAGTGCTCTCTTTTGAAAAACACTGGTGGCATAGCGAACTTTCAGATTCTCGGGACGTTCGCTGTTGATGAAGGTGTTCTCCATACTCTCGAACCACTGCATCAGACCAGTGGCCGACTCAGCACCCGTGAATTTCAGGGGGTTGCAGGAATTGAAGTGTTTGAATGTGCAAGTTGTCTGGTTTGCACCACCTCTGTTCTGGTTGATATTCTGGTTAGCCTGAGTCAGTTGGCTCACCAATCCAGAAATAAGTGTGGCTAACTCTTGTATGCCGGAGTTGGCATTACCACTGTTAGCTTCACCATTGTTCGAGTCATCTTCGTTGTGACGGCGAGGCGGCATGTTTCTGAAGGAATTAGAAACATGTTACTACCGTTTACAACGCAAGTTATACAAACAATGATCAGATGAGTTCATTTAAACAGTTAGGATTACATATAGGAACTATATTTATTTCCTATCTGTTATTTAAACTCATAACGCCTACAAATTTTCCTAGTATTATTCTAAGTGTCCTAGTTGGTCATACCTAGTGTTAGCTAACTATTCCTAAGTCCTATACATTCCCCACCCTAAACCAACACTGACAACCTCCCGATGCAACGCAACAAGCTTATATATAGGGCATATGCAGAGGTAGATCGCAATCTCCCCTACACCGTCCCACCACCGTTCCATTGCACCACGATTATGCCCTGTTAGTGTTTAGGGTGTGTATCATGTATTTCACCATATTCTCACTTCACAAACCTTATCCAAGATAGGATAAATTTGAGTGAAGTGATCTTTAGTTCCCTTGGAAAATTTGGTTCGCCTAATGTCTAAGTTCACCTGACATGTAGGTTTACCTATTTCTAAGTTCACCTAATGTCTAAGTTCACCTGACATTAGAGTTCCCCTAATTGTCTGAGTTCACTAAAATCCATGTCAATCCCAGTGTCAATAATCATCAATGAGGGTTTATATCATCACGAAGTGCTCTTATTGTCACTAAGTGTTCATATCCTCCCTATAAGTCATTCTCATCAAGTGTCCATACCATCACTAAGTGTTAGTATCATCACTATGCGTTTACATTTTCTCCAAGTGTCTATATCATCATCCAAATCCATATTTCATCACTAATCGCTCATACCGTTCATTAATCCTATGCACCCTACGTGTCCAATCCGTATTTTTTTATAAGTGAATTTATAAGTGTTTATCAAGTGTGATCATCCAAAGTGTCAATCCAAACCAACCTTAACCAACAGACCATCAACATCCATCTCACAATAATTCCTAGTAATATCCTAAGTTCCTGACACTGACAGACCCCCAATATACTACAAATGGTATATGTATAGGGCATATGTAGGGGTCAGTCGCAACTGCCCCAGCCACCGTCCCACCACCTTTGTAGTATACCACGAGTGTGTCCTTGTCTGGAGTTTATAGATCAAACAAATAATTCCTAAGGCAAGCAATTCATAAACAATTAATTTCCTAAGTAAATAATTTCCCATACGGGTAGTTCCCACATTCTTCAACACTGACATCCACCTAATGTACCGTAAATGGTATATATAGGGCATATGTAAGGGTCAGTCGCAACTGCCCTAGCCAACGTCCCACCACCTTTACGATACACCACGTGCATGTCCTTATCGAATCATTAGGGCACACGTAAGCAAGAAATTTATAATCAGCATATTTATATCAGATGTATAACAGGAGTTCAATTAACATGTAATAAACACATAATCATGAAATCCTGAATATACTAACTAGTGTATGAATTAATTCATACCAGGGTATCCTATGGTTATAGACTAGGTCAACCATTTCTAGTAACCTAATTCCCTATAACCCAGGCTCTGATACCAATCTGTAACACCCCGACCGTCGGCGGAATCGTCGGGATGCCACGAGGGATGTGTAGATTGTTCAAAAGCTCGTGGGCATCTAATTCAATCATCATATATCATTTAAGCAAACAACATAATTACACAAAAATCATGTTCGACATGAATCAATTACATCAATTCCACAAAAGAATTAGTTAAACTAACTAAACTCAAATCGCCAGAAATTTAGTTAATTAACTAAGTCCAAGAGCCTATATGATGATGTCCAAAATAGAAGAGATCCTCTCTTCATCCTACTTGTCTCCATCACCTGAAACATGTAAGAAATCAAGTGTCAACTACAAAAGTAGTTGGTGAGTAATCATAAGTTTTTATATTTAAAAAGGTTTTAGTAAAATGAGTTTGAAAGTTTATGCTTAAAAATGGTTTTATAAAATGCTTTGTTTAAAACAAGAATAAAACTTATGATTCTTCTTGAGAAAATCCATATGAATACATGTACGAATAATCCAACACACATCCATCAATTCAAACAATCAACACACACACAATCACATAACCACATAACCAAATCAATCATAGTCAATCACAAATGATCATAATCAAATATAGATAATCAATCCACAACTAATCAACCAATCTCCTCAATCATATTCTCAAATAATGTTCGTGACTATACATGATCATTATGTAATTAACATAAGTTAAAATACATGATTCATGGAGTGGTCGCTAACCACGTGACAATACATGAAGTCAAAGCAATTAACCGAAGTCAAGAGCAATACTTCACGGATGTGGAAACCCTCCACGTGACAATACATGAAGTCAAAGCAATTAACCGAAGTCAAATGCAATGATTCACGGAGTATGTGACAATACATGTAATCTTTGTTATCGACCGAAGTCAATAAGAATGTTTACACGGATGTATAATAATTAATCAGTGATAATTCATAATATGAATATCATAATGATAAACAGGTATTATCCTTGTGTTATCAAAATAATATTTAAATCGGTATACATGTTTCACCTCCGAGTTTTAAAACTAAAACAGTTTAAAGAAAGGGAGGTTATGAGAACTTACCTGAAGTCCTTAGATTATGTATTCCGTATTATTATGCGCGCTCGCGTAGATAAACTCAAGATTAATTCAACTATCTGAAATTAAATGTAGGTTCGTACTCATGAGTATACTTGTTTCATCTCGATTGATTATTCACAAGTGTTTCTCTTTTAGCTAGATCATTAATGTTTTCCTTAACTTAGCTTACTTAATCAAAGTTAAGATAACTTCTAAATCTTTTATAAGTGTGTATCATCAATTCATAGTTTGGTCATGCTAGTTTCAACTATGTTATTATGATCCACTTGTTATAATACCATAGGTATCTTTGCATGCATGTCACTATGTTGACTATTTTAATCATATTCATAACACTATAATTATGGTTGAATAAAATCCATATTTAAGTTAATTATAATACAAGTTCAACATACATATAAATCCTTATTTCCTTAAACTCAAGTTAACCGAGAAGGGTGATAACCATTAAGTGTGCATGCATGCATGGATACTCTTTTACATGCCTCTATGCGTATATATGTATAGATAGGTATGCCTACACATCATGACCTTATCCTTAATCCCTATGTTAACCCTACTTAAATTTCATCTAACTATGGCAGCGAACCTTTAGGGTTGTGGCCGAAGGTTCGGCCTCCATAACTCAAGTTCGCGGCCTATAGTCACAAGGGTTCGGCAAAGGGTTCGGCCAAAGATAAACTGAAGGTTCGGCCCACCCAGGCGAACCCAAGGTTCGTGCTATGCTTCATCATCCCTAGGACCAGCGAACCTCAAGGTTCGTGGCCCTTAGGGTTCGCAAGGGTGCCATGCAGGTTCGGCAATCCAGGGCTCGCTCAGTAGGGTTCGTGAGCTTAAGGTTCGCCGGGCACCTTCCTTGCTGCCTAAGGTTCGTCCACCCACAAAGGTTCGGGGCTCAAGGGTTCGTGAGGGTTGCAGGGGTTCGGCTGAGTTGTTTCCCGCCTAAGAGGGTTCGGCTATGGCAGCCACACCTCACGAACCTGTTAACCCCGGGTATTCATCATCATCATCATCAAGTTCCTGTTAATCCAAGCCTATCCATGGCCTCTATATATCCTTAACAACTCGTTTAAATGTTTTATAAGCGTTTTAGATCGATTATAACTACAACACTCTAGATATTCGTGATTAACCACAAAACCGAAAAGAAAGCATTAGATCTACATTGATTCGTCGGTCAAAAGCAAGGTTTCTTCCTATCACCTTGTTCCTCTCGATCACACGAACGCGTGGGCGCCAAGATCTCGCGATTTCGTAGAGAAACGAAGAAGTTATGGTAGAGAGAAGGTCTAGAGAGAGAAAGTGACGGATTTTATGGTTTTAGTGAGAGAGAGAAGTCTTGTAATGAGGAAGAAGAAAGAAATATGAGCTTTTATAGCCCGGGTTCTCCCCGCGTGCTCGGTCTCGTTTTTATCGTGTTAAACTTACGAAAACCCTTGGTTTTATCGTAAAACATATTTAAACATAAGATATTCAAATAATTGGATTTCGTTGAATAAAATGATTTAAATAATTTAATTCGTAAAACGATTTCAATTAAAGTGGTTTCGTAAAACAGTTTTAGTTTTATTTCGAAATCGTTAAATTAATACTTTAAAAATTAAGTTTACTCGAATTCGTTTTAAGTTGGGATTCCTAATAAATGTTTTAAGTTACCATTTACTAATTTAATAACGTTTGATATTTTTAAAATTATCTCGTCGAAATGCGTTACTCGCGTACGTATTCGTAAAGATCGTCACCTTTGCGAATCCAACGCTCGTATCGTATTTCGATTCGATTTGCTATTTATGGAATATCGTTTCAGAATATTATTCTTAATATTTATATTCGTGTGAATCGTCACCCACGCGAATACGTTTATTAAGTTAATATTTCTGAATTAATATTCGCGTTTAGAAAATGTCCGTAACCTCACCATCGCGTAAATAACTCCCATTATTTAATAACCTTAATATTATCATTTCCGAAACCAAACCCACTAAACCCTAGTCACTGACACATCCATGATAGACCGAAATATGCATATATATAGGGCATATGTAAGGGTCAGTCGCAACTGCCCTAGCCACCGTCCCACCGCTATTTCGATAAACCATGACCATGGGTCCTTGACTACGTTTAGTAACCAGACTCCAACAACTCCCAGTTTCATCACAAATCAATTCTCAACCAATAATCCTTCATCATCAGTAATACGTAACTGCAATAAACACTACGGGTCTGTGTAGTTGAATTACAACTAACTTCCCGTGGTTTACGCGTATAATAAATTATAATCATGTATACCAGCAACAGTGATAATATCAGTAATGTAAATCAATAATCTCATAATCATTAATAATTATAAATATTCAGTCATAACAGTACATTCGTACGGATGTACGGACGTACGGACAACCGACAGTACAGTGATGTTACAATATCAAACGATTTACTAACGGGTCGTTTGCACCCAAAACTCCATTGAAATCTTATTCCACAAGATTTCTCAAGTTAAGTAAGCCACACCACTTGTGTTTTACTAACTTGATTACACCCAACAAAGGACATTCACACACCATATGAATAATCCAATGTCATGATCACACCACTTGTGATTCCAAACACCAATTTGATTTGATTTCAATTACAATTCACACACCTTGTGAAATAATTCAAATCATTCAACACACATACAATTTAACACCAAGTCAATCATGAACTAGCATAAAAACACAATACCAACAAAAATCAAGCAACATATATCACCTATTGCTTATTATTGTCTATCAACAAGCACCAATATCATCTATTCACCATAAGGTCAATCTTCCACAACATATTCATTCATGCATGACACCATTAGACATAACAAATAGAAGATTGGGTGATTTACCTTGTTCCAACGCGCTATCCTCTATAACAACTTCCTTCCCGGGTCGTTTGGTGCCACTTACACCTTCACTATCAATTCCTATTATCACAACTAATAGGTTTAATATAAAGTTTGACTACAATTAGTCAAGATACACCCATTCACCTCAATGTCACCATTTTAACTTAATATTACTTCCAATTGACCCTTAACCACATCAACTCACCCTTGTTGATTTAATATCCACACATATTTCATATCACCATTAGTTTTAAACTAACTTTTAAATGGATTACTCTACTTGGCATTTCATCAAACACCCTACATGCACAAGTTCATCTACTAATGATCATTCATCATTAACACACCTATGTAACTCCATTATTTTGTTTATAAATGATCAATTTCATCACTTTAACCATAAACTACAACAATTTATTAACAATCATCGAATCCCAACCATTAGACACTCATTTCACACATCATGTTCATCTACTCCATGAACACCCCAATTCCCCAATTATCATAATGATCAAATCATGAAAGAAACAATCAAAGTGGTTCCTAGATGATTATCAACATCATTAACCACATTTGACACTCTCAAAACACCCAATTGAGAGTTTTACCCATCAAACCCACAACCCCCATGGAGACCCACGAAAATCCCATCAAAAACACCCAAAAATATTACCTAGATGTTGTTTGATGCAAGGGGAACTCCAATTTATGCTTGCATTAAAGATCAGATCCACATTCAACCTCCAATTTTTGGAGTTCTTGAGTTTTTCTCCTTGTTTTCTACTGATGCCCGTCGCCTCTAACCCCAAGATCAGTCTTTGACTGATTTTGACCCATATTTTCTTATTTAACCCCATTTTATTAAGTTTCATAGATTGGCATATTCAGCCCCTCAAGTTCTAGTTTAAAATAACTAGTTATAACTAACTAAACTAAGTTAATAAACACCCAACATGTTGTTAAAATTAACAAACACTCTTAAAACACCCACCAATTGGTTATAATTAACAAATATTGATTAAACACCCATCAAATTAAAATAAAACATAATTTATACTCCAATTACATTTTACTTATAATAATTCCCCAAAATGGGTTGTTACAGTTGGGTTTTTACTTTTTTACGTTTTAATTTTGTTTTTTAATGATAAGTAATCATGGCTACTTAGTATGCATTTACACATAGACCCCGCCTATACTACCTTCCACTCATCATTTATCAGCAGAACAATTTTAAAAGCATATAACCATTGATATTATAGGCTTACACACATATTTTAGCTTTAGGTTAATTTTTTAATCATACATGTTACTTTTTTTAACGTTTTTACTTTAATCAACATATTTGTATAATTTTGTTCATTGTGTTATTTAACTAGAGTTTACTATTTAACCATTTTAAAACTTTTATTTTAATTAATTTTTTTTTTTTCTCACACAGAATTAACATTCAGCAGAGTAAGTCGTGATTTTTCAAATGTATACTATGATTATAATATTTATGTAGATTCATTTTCGTGTTTTTGATGCTCATTTTTACTTCGTAAAACATTTATATACACTTAAAACAATCTGCTTCCTATTGTGAAGCACATGTACAACACCATATAACATACAATTACAAGTTTACGATAATGTAAAAATCAAAGATTGGTTCAGATGTCAAAGTCTAATTCGAGGGTTAGTTTCAATGTTTTTATATTTTATTATAATTTTTTAACGCTTAATTAGTAATAATGTTTGAGTATACCATGACAACTATGTTTTTTTTTAAATTAACTTCTATTAAAAATTGACATGTTCAGTATTTTGTGGTGTTCGATGTTTTGTATTATAGTTATATAGTTTATGCATATTTGTTTTCGTATTTTTCAATAGCCATATTTACAACGGTGAATATTTATATTCATACTTTGTTAAACATTGGTTTGAATACCATCAAGAAGCGCGGGTATATCCCTAGTTTTATACAATTTCAATATGCTTCTACAGTTCTGCTACAATCTCTTCTACCAACATGAACTTAGCCATTATTTCAAAATCGTCCACAAAACGACGGTAAAAAATTCAACCTTTTGACCCTAAAGTTTCTTATTGCCCCAAAAATCACCAAACCCAACCCAACCAATATAAACATTTGCTAACTGGAAATCTGGAATGATCCTAATGGGCGGACCTATTTGTTTGGGATTGGCCAATTGGGTCACAATACCCCATTAAATCTCAACTAGTTAATTGAACGTGTATTATGAAATTTCATTTGATCTTTAAGATTTTTTTTAAACTACTGCATGTATAAATATAATGGAAAATAATTTATAACACTAAAATTTGTTGGTTTTATGGTTATTGGGAGAATTATGGATCTTTTTTTTTTAAAAAAAAAAAAAAACAGGTCTAAAGTTCGTATCCAAGAGGTTTGAGTTTTTTTTATTGTAAATTATGATCTATGTATAAATCCATACCAACCCTGGACACGATCAAAAAATTGTATCATCAAGCTAGTAGAAATAAGAGTATCAGAAAAGATGAAACCATAAAAAAAAGATACTAGGTCCACTACTACCGATCCCCACCCATGCCCTTCTGGAAACACAAAACCAGGTCTCGATTTCATTTCCGAAACACAACTGGAAAACCCCAAAAGAAAACACATAAATAAACAAGCTAGAAGCCTACAACGTCTGCACCCGAAGGGACTCTATCAACCTGATGTGAGAAGTGGACCCCCACATGAAGAACATGCCTCGGGCTTGGATTGACCGTATTCAATGACAGAGATTTGGAACAATTTTCTTAGAAGCGGCAATTTTTACCTAAATTAAAGTAAATGGGTTGGTTTGGGTAAATAATTATAGTATAATGGATTAAAATGGTTACATCATAATATGAAATGGGTTAAGATAGATAACACTTAAACATATGCCTGGCAAAATGGGCGGGTTGGTTCGAGTCAGGATGGGTGCGGGTCAGAACGAGTTTTAAGTAAAATGAGTTCGGGTCTAAATGGATTGTTCTTAAAAAACATCAATTTAATTTAACTTAAGATGTGTTATAAGTAAACAAATAGTCCATTTAGATTATTTTTAGTGATTTTCTCATCAAATATGTTATTAATCATTCTTACATTGTTTTAGTCCATTGCATTTACATACCTATTTGGTTACCCGTCTTGACCCGCATGGTGTTTAAGTGCTACCCATCTCAACCCATTCAATACTATAATGTTACCCATTTCAACCCATTATACTACAAAGGTTTACCCAAACCAACCCATTTCCTTTGACATGAGTAAAAATCGCCACCTCTACTTAAACACAATACAAGTCAAGATATTCATAACATATTTGATGGGAAAATCGCTAAAAATTATCCTAATAATTTAATTACACAAATTTTAACTTAAACTAAATTGATGTTTTTTAAGAACAATCCATTTGACCCAAAATGATTTTGATTAAAAATCGTTCAAGCCCGCATCCATCATAACCCGAACACATTCTGATATGTTACTCAACTTGACCCAACCTATCTATTTTGCTATGCATAAATTTTCTAGAACCTTTTATTCGTTATTGTATCTTTATTTTTTTAGTAATGCTTAATTTTTATTGTTTAGTAATGTTTGTTTTTTTTTGGTATAGGAACCAATCAAAAGATTTTCACAAGACTATGGGATCTACTATCGTCTATCGACGTAGTGCTATATGTGATCACACCACTATCCTTCATGATTCAGTTATTTAACTAAGATTGGATATTATATCATAGATGATGCAGTTATTTAACAAACGAACTCATTAAAGCTCTATGAAACTACTTTGGGCTAACATCGATCATTTGATGTTACCAAATCATAAAAACACCAAGACAAAGCAAGTTATCAAGGACATAGACAAGATATAATATTTTTTTAATAAACCAAGTAAACAAGAAATTGTGGCATGTAAATGGATACTACCTATAGTACTATAAGTGTTGGTGTAAACCTAGCAAAATAGACGGGTCAGGTAACATGTCAAGAACAAATTCAGATCAAAATAAGTGCATATTGATGGGTTGTAAAACACATCTTGTTTTTAAATACTTTTGAGTCGATTTTAGTTTGTAAATATGTCGATTTTGTCTATTTTTAGGTTCTTTTTACATGTTTATTGTTTTTATAGGCTTGTCTAATGAAATGAAAGGAAATCGAGTTCGAAACCCGAAGGAATCGAGCCCCCGGTTGAAATCAAGAGAAAAAGAAAGTTTTAATGATTCTGTAGTCATCGCGGTACGCGATGAGGAAGAATTCACCGTCGCGGTACGCGAAGGATTTCGGGGGTCCCCGCTTGTTTTGTCCACCGCGGTACGCGATAGGTTTTTGAATGCATCTTCGCGGTACGCGACAGTTTTAAATTTTGAAAAAAGTCAAGATTCAAGCGAGATTAAATAGGAGACGCTCCCCAGCCGTTTCAATTATCATTATCGACCATTTTTGAAGCAGGAAAGCTATCCAGGAGCTTGAGGAGGCATTTGGGAAGCATTGGAGGGCTAGAAGACCTTGTTTACATGTGATATCATCTTGGTCAATCTTTGTTCTCAATTGTTCTTAATTTTCAGTATTATATTTCATCTTGTTATGATATTTCTGGATTTCTTGACTGATGATGATGTTAGTAGGCTAATAGTTTGATTCTACTTAGGTTAGAATGATTGTTTGAATGATTATTGATTACTATTGACTATTGTTTTGATATATGATGGAAAACACTTTTGTAACAGATCTTATTGTGTCATTTTGATGAGTTTTGCATATCTAATCTTGATTATATCAGTTTATATCATGTTCCATACGTGTTTATTGAATGTCTTTCGGTGTTAGACACGTATTAGGTCATCGACTTGGTGTTATGACTAGTTTGTGGCTTGTTTGATATCACTAGCCATAGGAAAAGATATAATTGATGTTTTTAGGGTTCTTTGTGTATCTAAGTTTAGAAATCCGGAAGGTGATAGACTTGCCGGGTGATCTTTAACATTAGGGTTTTCATGATAATTACCCGGAATGGTTGATTAATTGAAAGCTTAGTGTTATTGTCATTTCGTGTCAAATTAGACATTTTAAGATTACTTCTTGCATCTTTGGTGTATTGGAATAAGAAAATCAGGAATGTGACTTGTTCATTTGAGTACATAAGTGTTATTGGAAAAATCCGGGAGGTGATTCAATTAACTAGTGTATTTATTGCAATATTAGGTTTTCTTAGTTGGTTTTATCTGGTAATTGATCCAGAATCCATTAATTACTTATTATATTGCTGCTTAAGATCCTAGTTCCATCATATCAAACAAAGTCAATAGTGTCAATAATCACAAACAGGAATTCTACCTAAGTAGAGTTTTCTCATTTGTTTAAGTTTTTCTAAAATTATAAACCATATCTTTTAATTAAATTCGTTAATCTGTTTTAGGGTTTAAATATTAGTTAAATTGCTTTTATAATTTAATTAGGGTAATTAGTTTAATTGAATTATCATTTTTATAAAAAAAACCCCCCCTAATTGTTTTAATCATTTTCTAATCTTGTTTTGTTAAGTCAGTGTCTCGTGGGTTCGATATCCGGACTTTCATTAGCTATTCTACAATTGATAGGTACACTTGCCTGTCGTAGTGGTTTAGTTTAAGATTTTCGGTTTTAACTCGTTGTAATTAAGTTGAGTCTAGGTTAGTTTTTATAGTTATTTTCTTCTTAGACCACTTTCGAGGACATCAAGTTTTTGGCGCCGTTGCCGGGGATACTTGGCAATAGCGAAATTAGCTTAGATTGTGATTGAAAGAATTAGTAGGTCTAATTTTGTTTATTTTTTAGTATTTTAGGTTTTGAGTCTTTTCTTTTCTTTCTTATTTGCCTTAATCGTTTCTTGTCTTTTAGTTGCTAGGTTTTTATTATGTTTTAGGTTTTTCTTTGTTTTGTTTGTTAAATTCCCTTACTTGTAATCGTTTACAGTGCATTACAGTGCATGCACATACTCGATCACAAGGACCACCGCCAGTTTTAGCTTTTGAAGAGCCGGAGCAAGAGTTTCACACGAACCTTAGGAGTCGTCTTTCCCAGGTACGTGTTCTTGCCCCGATTTTGTTTTCACCTTCTAGTTCTACACCTAGTTCACCTTCACACACACCCATTTCACCTTTCCCGATCTCACCCGTTTACTTCGACATGGCCGAGGAGATGCCACCACCAGTGAGACGCACCGTTCACGACCGAGCTTGCGATGGATTCACCGGAGTTCGCAACCCGGTCACTCGTCCCGTGTTTGCCAATGATGCTACTTGGCAATTCCCTTCCTACATCATGACTGCTATCACAAATTCCATTCAGTTTAATGGTCTTGATGATGAGGATGCTCCCGGACATCTGTCCCGTTTTTCTAGGATCTGCAACACGTTCAATCTCCATGGAGTTTCTGAGGATAACATCTGCTTACAGCTTTTCCCATTCTCTCTTGCTAGTCGTGCATCCACCTGGTTCGACAGCCTCCCTGAGAACTCCATCACCACGTGGGATGATCTTCGAAAGAAATTTCTGAAGAAATATTTCCACCTTCCAAGGCTGCTCGTCTGAGGGACCAAATCCATTCCTTTCATATGGAGCCCGATGAGTCTTACTCTGCAGCTTGGGAGCGATTCCACACTTTGCTTAGCAAATGTCCACAGCATGGACTTTCTGAATGGGCACTTGTAGAGAAATTCTACAATGGATTGACACTTGAGAAGCAAATCATGTTCAATACAGCTGCAGGAGGGCATATCATGGAGATGAAGGATACAGATGAGTGTATTGACATGTTTGAGAGTTTTGCTAGAGCCGAGCAGCAGCAGAAGCCATCCACTAGATCCTCCACCACTAAGGCTACCAACACCTCATCCGTTGCTCGAGGTGTTTATCAGGTCGCTCCTGACACTAGCCTTGCTGCTACCATAGAGTCTCTAGCGAGAGATATGAAGGAACTGAAGACACAGCTGAAGAAGTGTGAGATATGTCGAGGAGGACATGCGACTGCCGAGTGCCCCATTACTGATCAGGAGCAGTTAGATTCCATTAATTCTGGTTGGAACAAGCCTTTCACTTCCAACTTTAATTCCAATCCCAATCCTAATTGGAATCCTAACTCAAATTGGCGAAACTCCAACAACAACTGGCGTGGTAACAACTCTCCTATCAACCACGTCAGAATCAGGCAGCGAATGAGAATTCAGGAGCGGGTCCAAGTAGCAGCGGTGACCCAGAAGTGAAGGACATGCTCAAGCAGCAGATGCAGATGCTACAGCAGTTGATTGCCAAGAATCAACACACACAGGTGAAGCTTCAGGAGCATGATACATTGCTGAGGAATCAACAGTCAGCATTTCTGGACCTACAGCGATCGGTAGGTGATATTGCGAAGAGGTTGGATGAGAGGCAGGGTGGATCCTTCTCAGGGAATACTGAGGCAAACCCGAAGGGTCATGTGAAGGCTGTGACGACTAGAAGTGGTCGTGGAGGTGAGAAAGAGGTGGAGAAGTCACCGGATGTCGATGTAGAGGAACCGGTAGACGAGGAGATAGAGTTGGAGACTCCTGATAGGGTGCACCAGAGGCTAGGCCCAGCAAGTACAGCACCAGTAGGAGAGTCTTCAGTTGAGAAGAAGGGAGTTGAGGCAGAGAAGAAGAAGATGGAAGAGAAGAGGACTCCCGAGGTTGATATAAGTAGGCTACCATATCCGGCACGTGCATTGCAGCAGAAGTATGCACAGGAGTATGGACATTTCTTAGAGATGTTTAAGCAGCTTAAGATTAACCTCCCGTTTGTAGAAGCACTCCAGCATATGCCCAAATATGCTAAATTCTTGAAGGATCTTCTGTCTAACAAGAAGAAGCTGGAGTCACTTTCTACAGTCACATTAGGAGCTCGATGTTCTGCGTTGGTCCAGAACAAACTGCCCGAGAAGCTCGATGATCCAGGGGTTTTTACTATCCCTTGCTTATTTGGTAGTTCTTCTGTGAACCACGCGTTGGCCGACTTGGGTGCTAGCATTAACTTGATGCCATATTCGACTTATCAGAAGCTAGACCTTGGAGACCCATCGCCGACGCGCATGAGCATCACTTTGGCTGATCGTTCGGTCAAGTATCCACGGGGAATTGTGGAGAATGTTTTGGTGAAGGTTGATAAGTTTGTATTCCCCGCGGATTTTGTCATTCTGGACATGGAGGCCGATGACCGAGTCCCGCTCATTATGGGACGTCCTTTCCTACGCACTGCTAAGGCAATGATAGATGTGTTTGAAGGTAAGATTACATTGCGTGTGGGTGAGGAGAATGTTACATTCGACGTGAGGAAGTCGATGAAGCATTCGAACGGTCAGGATGATTCTGTTTATTTTCTTGATTCTTTCATTCCTTACATAGATCGTTGTCTAGATTACATTTCTGGATCTGATTTATTGAAAGATCAAGACCTGGGTGAGGAGAACCAGACTGTTGAGATTGATGCTTCTTCTGAGCACATTCCGAGCAGTCTGGCTAGTAAGCCTCCTGAGTACCCGACTGCTTTTGAGGTGTTTGAGAGTACAGATCCGGTTGAGAAACCATCTGTAGAGGCACCACCATCCCTAGAGCTTAAGGAGTTGCCATCTCATTTGGAGTATGCATTTCTGGATGGTGATTCTGATTTGCCCGTCATTATTTCATCTTCATTGACGGAGGAGGAGAAGTCGAGATTGATTGAGGTGCTTAAGGCGAATAGGCAGGCGATTGCGTGGAAGTTGATGGACATAAAGGGCATACACCCTTCGTTTTGTACGCATCGCATTTTGATGGAGGAGGATTACAAGCCGGTGGTCCAACCACAAAGACGGCTAAATCCTAACATGTCTGAAGTTGTGAAGAAAGAGGTTCTTAAGCTCTTAGATGCCGGATTGATCTATCCCATTTCAGATTCAGCTTGGGTTAGTCCGGTACAGGTTGTTCCCAAGAAGGGAGGCATGACTGTCATTGTGAATGAGAAGAAGGAGTTGATTCCGTCTAGGACAGTCACTGGTTGGAGAGTATGCATCGATTACAGGAGACTGAATGATGCCACTAGGAAAGATCATTTCCCACTGCCTTTCATTGATCAGATGTTGGAGCGGTTGTCAGGACAACAGTTTTACTGTTTTCTTGATGGTTTTTCAGGTTATTTCCAGATCCCCATAGCACCGGAGGATCAGGAGAAAACCACGTTTACATGCCCATACGGTACCTTTGCGTATCGCCGTATGCCGTTTGGGTTATGTAATGCTCCAGCCACATTCCAGAGATGCATGGTGGCTATATTTCAGGATATGATCGAGACTTCCATGGAAGTGTTCATGGACGATTTTTCAGTGTTTGGAAGTTCGTTCGATCATTGTTTGCAGAATTTGGATAGGATGCTTGCTAGATGTGTGGAGACTAATCTGATGCTGAACTGGGAGAAGTGCCATTTCATGGTAACTGAAGGTATTGTGCTAGGGCACAAGATTTCGCGAGATGGCATTGAGGTAGATAGGGCTAAGATCGATACGATTAGTAAACTCCCACCACCTACGAACGTGAGAGCAGTTCGTAGTTTTCTAGGTCATGCAGGGTTTTATAGGCGTTTCATTAAAGACTTTTCTAAGATTACCCGACCGATGACCCGATTGTTGGAGAAAGATGTGGAGTTTAAGTTTAGTGAGGAGTGCATGAGAGCGTTTGAGTTTCTGAAGGAAAAGTTGGTGAGTTCTCCTATTCTGATAGCCCCCGATTGGAGCCTTCCTTTCGAGTTGATGTGCGATGCTAGTGATTTTGCAGTAGGGGCTGTGCTTGGTCAGCGGAAAGATAAGCACTTTCATCCGATTTACTACGCAAGTAAGACCTTAGATGATGCTCAGGAGAATTACACGACTACGGAGAAGGAGTTGTTAGCGGTCGTGTATGCGTTCGATAAGTTTAGGTCTTATCTTGTTCTTTCCAAGACCATTGTTTACACCGATCATGCGGCCTTGCGATATTTGTTCGCGAAAAAGGACGCAAAACCTCGTTTGATTCGGTGGATTCTCCTCCTTTCTGAGTTTGACATAGAGATTAAGGATAAGAAAGGAGCTGAGAATGTTGCAGCCGACCATTTGTCGCGGCTTGAGGATCCTGCTCGGGAGAAGATGAATGAGGAGATGATTGGAGACACATTCCCACATGAGACTTTGATTTCTGCAGACACAGAGATAGTGGGATTGGTGAGTGCAGGTGAGCAGGGATTGCCATGGTTCTCAGACATTGCGAATTACTTGTCTGAAGGTTACATGTTGAAGGGTCTGACTTCACAGCAGCGGAAGAGGTTCTTTACTGAAGCAAACCATTATATATGGGATGCTCCATATTTGTTTCGCGAGGGAGCAGACGGTATTTTGAGGAGATGTGTGAGTCGTGAGGAAGGATTAGACATCCTAAGACATTGTCATGAGGGTTTAACTGGAGGACACCATGGGCCATCGTACACTGCGAAGAAGGTGTTTGATTGTGGATTTTATTGGCCGACAGTGTTTAAGGATGCGCATGAGTTTGTGAGGAGATGTGATGCATGTCAGAGGACCGGAAACATCTCACGTAGGAATGAGATGCCCCAGAACCCCATCCAGGGGGTTGAGGTCTTTGATATTTGGGGTATTGACTTCATGGGACCGTTCCCTTCATCCCGAGGGAATCGGTACATCCTCGTGGCTATTGATTATGTCTCGAAGTGGGTAGAGGCTCAAGCTTTATCCACGAATGATGCACGAGGAGTTGTGGGATTTCTGAAGAGATTGTTTTGTAGGTTTGGAACCCCTAAGGCATTGATAAGTGATAGAGGCACGCATTTCTGTAATGCACAGTTGGAGAAGGTGTTAGCACGATATGGGGTGACCCATAGAGTGTCGACAGCCTATCATCCACAGACTAGTGGCCAGGTTGAGAATGCCAATAGGGGTGTGAAGAGGATTCTTGAGAAGACGATAGGTAGAAACCGTAAGGATTGGGCAGATAGGCTAGACGAGGTGTTGTGGGCGTTTAGGACAGCTTTTAAGAATCCGATTGGGACCACACCTTTTCGGATGATTTATGGTAAAGCGTGTCATCTGCCAGTAGAGTTAGAGCATAAGGCGTTTTGGGCGTTGAAGAGTGTGAATCTTGATTTGCCGAGTGCTGTGAAAAATCGGTTTCTGCAGTTGCATGAGTTAGAGGAGTTGCGTGACGAGGCGTACGCACGATCGTGGAGTTATAAAGAACGTACGAAGGCGTTGCACGATCGTAAGTTGAGAGGTGTGAAGGAGTTTAGGAAGGGTGATCAGGTGCTAGTTTATGATTCAAGGCTCAGGTTATTTCCAGGTAAGTTGAAGTCCAAATGGAAAGGACCGTTTGTTGTGAATGAGGTATTTCCACACGGAGCAGTTGAGCTTGAATCAGAAGGTCGGACATGGAAGGTTAACGGGCATCGTTTGAAGCTATACATCGGAGGACCGATCGCTACGGAGAAGGAGGTAGCACTCCTTGAGTTGCGCAAGTGAGAATAGTGCCTGATTTGTAGAGTTTGTAATATAGGTTGCGTTGTTTTGGCATGTTTGTGTTTTCGTGTTCTTCGATAGGACTATTTGGGAATTAAGTGTGGGTATTCGTTACGGTTTTTGCCTAAAACGTCTACGCTCATTGAAACCGAAATTTAAGTCGCATCGTAACTCGATTAGGTTTAGATTGTAAATTTTAGGCATTAATCTTAGTTAGTACGTTTAGGTAATAATTTTTAGTTTTGTAAATTATTAGAATAAAATTTTAAAATTTTAGGTAGTGTTTATTTTTTTATTTAATTTCATTTTGTGTTATTAGAATTTTTATTTTTGTAATATGTTTAGAGTAGAATTTTTAAAATTTTAGGTAAGTTTTTAGTTTGTTTAACTTTATTTTATTCTATTTAGTTAATTAAGTAAATTCAAAAGGCTCCGAAACTCTTCGCGGTACGCGGTAATGTAGCAGTATCACCTCTCGCGGTACGCGGAGGATTTCGGGAAAGAAAAAAAATAATAAAGGGTTTTATCTTCTTCGCGTAGCCCCACCACCACCCCTCTACACACGGATTCACACCATCATCATCACCGATACCCCACTTTACCACCGATCTCCACCACTACCACCACCACCACCCACAGCCGTAACTCCACCGTAGCATCACACACTACACCACTGTGAAACCCCTTCACCACCGTTACCACGTCGATCACCACCGTGCCATCGCGCTACCACCAGTCACCGCCGTTGAAACCATCACCACTGTGCGCCACAATCTCCGCCGCACCTTCACCATCATCATCTCTGGTTCTTCGGATCACCACACCACCACCACCGAATCGCGAATAGGTATAGTTTTTCTTTTTCTTTATCAATTTTTAGGTTTAGTTCTTAGGTTTAGTTAATTGTGTAAATTTTTGTAGATTATACGTAGTTAGGATTGAGTTGTGTTGAATTTGAACGAAATAGGGTTCGGATCGTCGCCATTGAAGGCCGATCGATTTCCTGTTTTGAAAAGGGGCCGCGTACCGCGGCCCAGCCCTTAGCGGTACGCGACGGCGGCCAGAACCCACTTTTTTTTCATCTGTTTTACGCAGAAAACATTTGTAAATAAAAATTTTATTTTGTAAATAACTTCTTATTTTATATTTTATTTTTAATAATTTTGTAAATTTAAATTTTGTAAAAAAAAAAAAAAAAAAAAAAAAAAAGTTAAGTTTTTCTATAATAAAATTTGGGTTAACATCTTTTGTAAAATTTTGTTAATAATGTTTGTAAATAAAATTTTTGTTTTCATCATTAGTATACATATGTAAATATAAAAATTTAGATTTTAACATTGTAATTTTGTAAATAAAAATTTTAATTTGTAAATAAATTTTTGTAAAATATTTTTAATAATTAAGTAAAATAAATTTAACATTTTTTTTCAATTTTTTTTTAAATTTTGTAAATAGGTTTAAATTTTTAAATTTTTACTTTGTAAATAGAAAATTTTTGTAGAAATTATAAGTAGGTTAAATTTAGGTTTTGAATTAGTTTAATTTGTAAAATTGTTCTGTATATTGTATATTTGTAAACTGCTATTGTAGGATGTCTGGAGCTGAGAGTTCTGCAGCAGGGGCCAAGAGGGCCAGAGGTTCGAGCTCGTCGAGGAGGAGGGCTCGGGAGATCATCTATTCATCAGAGGAGATCCTCCCTATTGACGAGGATGAGGCGGTTCCCATAGATCAGCGTGTCCTCAGAGATCACACTGTCCTGCAGTTCGAGCAGGGGACAGAGGAGGCCACCAGATGCGAGAGATTTGTGACGATGGAGCACTACCACCACCGTACCTTCGATCGAGAGCTATTAGAGAGGCTAGGACGCCTAGATGAGTTTGATGCGATCGTGAGGGACGAGTGGAGGACTGCCCTAGATTGTAGGTGGCCTCAGTACATGGAGCTGACTGTTGAGTTCCACTCGACTTTCCGTCACATGTCAGGTTCATTCGATGATCCTGCTGCTGTATCGTTTGCCTTAGGCAGACGTACATTTTCGATGAGTATCCCGCAGTTCGCGATTGCGACGGGATTTTACACAGCAGAGCAGGTGAGAGAGCCTGGCTTTGCTCAGAGCCTGAGGGCAGTGGTGAGGGAGCCCAGTGATCTGGGCATTACAGAGAGACAGCTGGAGGAGTTCTGGACGTCCATAGCTGATGGACCGTTTACGAGTGCGATTATTGAGTCTTCGATTCGTGATCCACTCATTCGTTATGTCCACAGGATGGTTAGTTGCACTCTCGTCGGTCGCAGGGCCGGTGCAGAGAAATGCAACCAACTAGACCTGTTTTGTATGTACAGCATGATTAGCCGTCGGCCGGCTAACCTCGCCTGTATTTTATTGTCATCATTTGCGAGGATTCGCCGTGGAGGGGCGACGGCTAGATTGGATCTTGGGCCCTATATTGGGAGTATTGCTATGAGGCTGGGAGTCTTTAACAGATTCCCACGCCGATTTTTGACAGAGGGGCCTGAGACGGGGCGATACAGTTTGGACGACATGCGGCTAGCTGGCATGTGCTCTATGGCCGATCCAGCTACTTGGATGCCAGCTAGGCCTGCACCAGAGAGGGCCCCAGATGCGGAGGTTCTGCAGAGGCAGGTACCACCGGAGAGACAGAGGATTTTGCACAGGGCGGAGAGGCCACCTCAGGTATTTCCTCTTCGTCAGCCTCGTCCTCCCCGTATCACTTTAGAGAGTCTTTGGGAGGAGCAGCAGAGGCTGGGTCAGATGATGAGACTTCTTTTTACACATTTTGAGATAGAGATTCCTGAGTGGTTTAGAGCTCCGGATCAGCCTCAGCAGCCAGGAGGAGATGCTGATGAGCCTCATGATTAGATTTCAGTATCTTGGCAGTAGTAGTTGTATCTTTTGTATTTTCCTTTATTTTTGTTTTTATCATCATGGTCTGTATATATTTGGATTATATTTTGTTGAAATCAGATGTATTTAGACTACTGATTGTATATATTTTATGGTTGTTATGGTTGATTGTCATTTGTACAGTTTTTCTTTTATTATTATCCATGTATATGTTGATTGTTTGTTATGAGTGTTAGTGGATCGCCAAATTCATCGTGAATGTTCAGAATGCAAAGTTGGAACTTAATTGTTATTGCGATTGGATTTGATGGCGGTTGATAAGACTTATGAGGAATTGTCACATATCAGGGAAGTTGTAAATGTTGTAAATTGTATATGTTTGTTGAATTGTTCATTATTTCATATTCCACATTGAGGACAATGTTTGATTTTAAGTGTGGGTATGAGATTTGTGAAAAATTGTAAAATTTTTGAAAATTTTAGTAAATAAATTGTAATTTTTAGTTAAATTTTGAAAAATAGTAAATTTGAGTCATTTGTAAATAATCAAGTCAGTTTTAGTTAGGTTTTAGTCTTTTATTTTTAATTTTTTTTATTTATAGTTAATTTTGTTTGGATTGTTTAGAGCTTCATGTGCAGTTTGGTTTGAATTACCCTTATCAGTTGGGTAGTGATAACTTATGTATTAGAAAGGCAATCAACATGATTACAATAACTCGATCGCGAATGGAATGCTATACGATTGTGTTATTCTGGATACGACATGCACGGCTGTTACATGAAACCAGCTAAGTCTTTTCCAAATTTTTGTTTTTATTTTCTTTTATTTATGTTTATTATTTTTATTTAGGTTTTTAGATGTTTAATTGTAAATTGAGTTTGAATTTTTAAATTTTAGTTTAGATTGTAAATATTGTAAATAATTTTGTAAAAAGTCTTTGAATTGGATTTTGTAATTAAAATGGAAAATGATAGTTTAATCAGGAATTTTATGTTTTTCTTAAAAGTTTAAACATATGCATCTAATTTGGGATATGTGAGTAGGCCTAATTGATAGAAAGGTTCTCTAGTATTGATATAATTTACTTAATTTTCATGATGCTAATAGGTTTTTGCCTTGGGAAATATGGGGATTCTGAAACTGTTTAATTGTGATTAGAGGAACTTTTGCAAACAAATGACTTAATGTTTTTAAAATTAAACCTGGCACATATTTTCTCTTTTTATGAAAATAAATTCGAGACTTATGGCGCCTGATTAAAAGAAACATCATCCATCAATCCACTAAATGGGCTGAGCTTGCAAAAAAAAAAAAAAAATATATATATATAAAACAAAATAAAATAAGAGCTGCAGCTTATGTGTCATACCCCGGATGGCAACCGAGTGAAACACCACTAAGTTAGGCTCATTAATTTAGAAGCAAAATGCCCATACCTTCATCCATTCCATCTAAGGTTTGATTTTTAAATTCATTTGGGTTGTTCGAATGTAATGGTAACTTGAAAGCTTTTATCAGGATTAAGTTGATATATATGACTTGAGTGTAATACCTATAGTTGATTGAACCATTTGAACATAATGAATCAAGATTAGGGAACCTATATATCAGTTGGTTTAAATGGATACAAATACTGACAATCGTGGTTAATGCGTATGTGTTTAAAATTTTGAGTTTAAACTAAATTGCTGATTGTGATTCCATTGAAAATCTTTTTCGAGGACGAAAAATGTTCAAGTGTGGGTATTTTTGATGGGTTGTAAAACACATCTTGTTTTTAAATACTTTTGAGTCGATTTTAGTTTGTAAATATGTCGATTTTGTCTATTTTTAGGTTCTTTTTACATGTTTATTGTTTTTATAGGCTTGTCTAATGAAATGAAAGGAAATCGAGTTCGAAACCCGAAGGAATCGAGCCCCGGTTGAAATCAAGAGAAAAAGACAAGTTTTAATGATTCTGTAGTCATCGCGGTACGCGATGAGGAAGAAATTGTCCACCGCGGTACGCGAAGGATTTCGGGGGTCCCCGCTTGTTTTGTCCACCGCAGTACGCGATAGGTTTTTGAATGCATCTTCGCGGTACGCGACAGTTTTAAATTTTGAAAAAAGTCAAGATTCAAGCGAGATTAAATAGGAGACGCTCCCCAGCCGTTTCAATTATCATTATCGACCATTTTTGAAGCAGGAAAGCTATCCAGGAGCTTGAGGAGGCATTTGGGAAGCATTGGAGGGCTAGAAGACCTTGTTTACATGTGATATCATCTTGGTCAATCTTTGTTCTCAATTGTTCTTAATTTTCAGTATTATATTTCATCTTGTTATGATATTTCTGGGATTTCTTGACTGATGATGATGTTAGTAGGCTAATAGTTTGATTCTACTTAGGTTAGAATGATTGTTTGAATGATTATTGATTACTATTGACTATTGTTTTGATATATGATGGAAAACACTTTTGTAACAGATCTTATTGTGTCATTTTGATGAGTTTTGCATATCTAATCTTGATTATATCAGTTTATATCATGTTCCATACGTGTTTATTGAATGTCTTTCGGTGTTAGACACGTATTAGGTCATCGACTTGGTGTTATGACTAGTTTGTGGCTTGTTTGATATCACTAGCCATAGGAAAAGATATAATTGATGTTTTTAGGGTTCTTTGTGTATCTAAGTTTAGAAATCCGGAAGGTGATAGACTTGCCGGGTGATCTTTAACATTAGGGTTTTCATGATAATTACCCGGAATGGTTGATTAATTGAAAGGCTTAGTGTTATTGTCATTTCGTGTCAAATTAGACATTTTAAGATTACTTCTTGCATCTTTGGTGTATTGGAATAAGAAAATCAGGAATGTGACTTGTTCATTTGAGTACATAAGTGTTATTGGAAAAATCCGGGAGGTGATTCAATTAACTAGTGTATTTATTGCAATATTAGGTTTTCTTAGTTGGTTTTATCTGGTAATTGATCCAGAATCCATTAAATTACTTATATATTGCTGCTTAAGATCCTAGTTCCATCATATCAAACAAAGTCAATAGTGTCAATAATCACAAACAGGAATTCTACCTAAGTAGAGTTTTCTCATTTGTTTAAGTTTTTCTAAAATTATAAACCATATCTTTTAATTAAATTTGTTAATCTGTTTTAGGGTTTAAATATTAGTTAAATTGCTTTTATAATTTAATTAGGGTAATTAGTTTAATTGAATTATCATTTTTATAAAAAAAAAAACCCCCCCTAATTGTTTTAATCATTTTCTAATCTTGTTTTGTTAAGTCAGTGTCTCGTGGGTTCGATATCCGGACTTTCATTAGCTATTCTACAATTGATAGGTACACTTGCCTGTCGTAGTGGTTTAGTTTAAGATTTTCGGTTTTAACTCGTTGTAATTAAGTTGAGTCTAGGTTAGTTTTTATAGTTATTTTCTTAGACCACTTTCGAGGACATCAATATCAACCAGATAAATTTTAAACAAAATTATTTTAAGTCTAAATAGATCGTTTTTAAAAAATTTCAATTTAATTCAAATAATTTTTTATGATTTTTTCATTAAACATATTATTAGTAATTATTATCTATTTGAATTCATTTTATTTACATAGTTTTTTAAGTTACTCATCTTGGCTCGTATTGTATTAAAGAGTTGCTCATCTCAATCCGTTCTATGTTATAATGCTACCCATTTGAACCAAAAATACAATACTTATTCACTCATATCAACACATTTCTCTTGCTTTGCATCAAGATTGTCGGGTATAGTATTGGTGATTGAAACTCCCCAAGACCTACATAAGCCTGACCTAAATTTAATTTTTGGGGATGTAAATTTTGAATAAAATGAAGAAATAAGATTGATGTGCGCACGAAAAAAGAATAAAGAAAACTGAAAAGGTGATAATTGGTATTTATTATTATATTGGTTATATTTAAAATAAATAGAAGACAAACAAAGCAAAGTTTACCTCGTTTATCTTTTTAAACCCATTAGTCCATTACCCAACCAGCACATAAACCCACGCCCGTTGATAAACAGAGCCATCAAAAACTGGTGCACCATACATAGCTAACATGTTACAAAACCAAAAAAATGGTGCACCTAACATCATGAACATGTTACAAACCCGTAAAATCGCTAATATAACTTCTAAACCTAATATACTTACGGAAGTTTTCAGTCTTGAAACTCAAAAATGCATCAATAGAAGCAAGACTGATTGTGACAACTACAGGTACCCAAAAAAGGTTGATTCCAAGTAACAGCTATCAACTATCAACCAGTGCAATGCATTTAGATATCTTCAGTAGAAAAATCTTCATCATCATTATCATCACTACCTTGAGGATAAGATGTATGATGTTTGATAGCTTCATCTATGTTATCACCATCTTTTCCATCCAGCAGATCACCTTCAATATCTGTCGGTGAACTCATAGTTTCGATATCAATGTCTTCTTGCTTTCCATGAGGCCCACGGGTGTGGATGAGATAATGAGCTACCGACTTGTACCCGAGGTTTACCGCCTGGAATATTAGAACATAAATATTACTAATTTTATGTATGGGTCACATGTAAAAACATTACATGTGTGAGCCCCTCAAGGGGCTAAAGTAAAATTGCACTAATTTTAACGTTATTTTATTTATTTTGTGAAAATAACGTTAAAAGTGTTGGGATGATCAACTTCAAAAGATAATTTTGACCCGAGGACTCCTTCGAAGTAGCCTCTGTATCCCAACTGAAATAGGGATAAGCTTTGTGTCCATCCTTCCCCCAGACCCTACTAAAAAGTGGCAATATATTGGTTAAGTTTGTTTGTTTGAAATATTATTAATACTCACTATTCACTTTGTTAAAAGACATCACCAATCACTACCCTTAGTCAATATAACTATAGAAGTCCTTAATTTTATAACTAATAAGTGGTAGATATTGTAAGGTTGATGAAGTTAACCTTCCTATAAATCATTCCAGTGGGTTCCCATCCTTTGACTCTGCGACAGCGACTGCAGTTACATATATCTCTACAGACAGGACAAACCCAATATGGGTTTGCATTTGCTTCTTCAACATTCTCTCCATATCTGCAGAGGACCAAAGGACTTTAGAAAACCAGCATGCATGTCTATCGTTGGAAACCATAGATCAAAGTTCAAGTGACAAAAAAAAACCAATCAATAAAATCACATAATCTTGTACTTAACCTCGTGAACAGACAGTCACCACAGAACTGCCCTTGAACACTTGTGCATTTGTAGCATTTAGTGCGAAGACCAATCGTTTTCTGCCTGAAAAATATCATTAGTGGCTGAGTAAATCTGCAGTTTTTGTTGTATGAGCTCATAAACACCATCATGAGAATAACTATGATAAACTATAAGCACTCACACAGTCACATGTCTGAAAATGAAAACAAGCATCATATTTTGCTTAGAATACTGCAGTTATGTAACATTTAGATAACAAAATAAGGAGCTTATAAATCCAAAACCTGCATTGATGACAGCTCTTTCCTTTATATCCATCATAAATGCGATTCCCCTCAGCATCATACCCATCCACCGAAAGTTCCCAAGTTTCTTTGCAATCGCCCAACATCTTTTCATGTTCTTCAGTATAAACCTCAGGTTGTGAACCATTCTTTATTGTAATTTCAACAATCTTAATAACTTTTTCTTTCGGAATGCGAAACTCTGAATAGTTAACAGCAGGCTTGATCTTGATCCTATATTACGTTAGGAACGTTCAAAAACAAATAAGATGAAGCCAGATAAGGAAAATACTACAATAGCATGCCCTTTACACAAAAACAAGTCATTTTATCACAAGTTTTTTATGTTCGGTTATAATCCAAGGTATCTCTACTAGTTTTGAAAAAATAAAAATAAAAATTTCTTGCTTTTGGCCCCAAACTATAGGGGTCACAAAAAGCTTTAGGATATGGCCGTGAGTGGTCAACATTTTGGCTTCACTTCTTTAATCTCTGCGTTCGGAGTTATATAAGCCCCCAAAATTTACAACCATCGTTCCTTGATTTACAAATTTGTATTTATATTCAAGGTGTCATACAATGAAGTTAATTAGGATCAAATTGAGACAAGTGTTTGCGGTTTATAATCATATTGAATGTAGTGAAGGTGGTAAATCATTATTATAATTGTAACCAAAATAATACTACTATTACAAAAAACCCCAAATTTAAGATTTCTTTTAGGCGGTCCCCAGCGCGCACCTCCGCGCCTTGCACGTCCCACGTGGATGGCTCCTCCTCTGGCGGATGCAATGGTGCCCTCCGCATTTCCCCCTCTCCGCACATCATGAAGGGCGTTCAAGTGCAAGAGAAGGTGGGCCCACCTCAATTAAAAATCAATTTTTTAAAAGAAGGTAAAGACATTCTTTTGTAAAATGTGGAGAGATGCATGTGCGAAGGATGAGTTATAGTTAAAAATTGAGAATGATTGTAAAAAACTGATATTAGGATGCATGTAGTAAATGTAGTCTTTAGCATCGTCTTTCCCTTGGTTGTATTAGATGTTAAAAAAGGATAAACATATGGATCCAATGGGTTAATGACTTGGGAGTATTAAACAAGACAAAATAACTACCAACTTGGATCTGTAAACTAATCCAAGCCACATGTTTCGCAAGGAAAAAACAGATGGTATCAAAACCTATATACTTTAACTCCATAAAAAATCCCCCAATCATACAAGTATATAAGAAACACACATTAAAAGATCTGAAAAAATCGGATCATTTACACCATAATCAAACCCTAATAAGTAACATAAAGAAATACATTTACTAATGACGATTATAATGCATGAAAAATGGAAAAATTCTTACAAATTTCAAATATACCTAGAAGATCGTCTCGGAGAAACAGAAGACGATCGCAATTCCCGAGGTTTCTGAGGACGGACGACTTTCGGTTTCGAAGGAGGTTTGAGATTACGAGACAGCTCTAAAATGCCGAGTTTTTGCATCCTTTGAAGATTCTCCTTGATTCTTTCCTCTCGAGACTGCTCGTACTCAGCAACTCCATTTTCATCGTTCTCGTTTTGTTGCTCGATTCCGCCATTTTCATCCCTTCTTACCCTCTTGCTCACCATTTTTGTTTGGTGCTTTTAGCAATCACCGGCTTCAGGCGGATTATGTCTGCTCGATGGAGATGAAAATGAATGCTGACCGATAGTGGAGATTGTCTAGGGCTTTGGGTCCAACTGTCTAAGTGCTCGAATGTAATTAGTTTATTTGTTGATGGCGGGAGACTGAAATATCGAGTGCAAAAGTATTACAGATTGCCGCCATACGTGGTTACGAGACATAGGCTGAGGCTATGTGTTACGTTGTGTGGTAGATGCAGTGACGAAGCATTGAAAGGACCAGGGCGGTGGATGAGGGGACCGTCCACTCTTTTTTTCGTTAATAGTGTTAATTTTTGAACTGTAAGTCAATTTTTTTTAAAATACTGGTTTCACCCCCTAAAAAAAAGAAAAATTAACCAAACACATTTTAAAAAATATTATTTCCATCCCTCTTGCTTTTTTTACCACATTAGCCTCCCTCTTATTTTGTTTAGACATTTAGATTTTAGTTTTAATCAATATATAACGGGAAAGGTGAAAACAATTGACTTTTTTTTTCAAAAAAAAGGTTATTGAAGAAGAAGGTGATGCTACAAATTATGATAAACGTAAAAAATCCTCAATATATCATGAAAAATGTGAAAACAATTGACTTGTATGTATTATTAATATATGCATTTATAGCGTTGATGATATACGTGTTACTCCATAAAAAGTTATATTTGGAATTACAATGTAATTAGTCCGTCTCAAATCGTAAAATGGTTAGGTTTGATTCGGTCTTAATTTTTAACGGGCTCAAAAAGCTCAAAACTAGAAAGCCGAAACCCAGAAAGCTCAAACCGTAAAAACCAGACCACAAACACCAATAATAAAGAGTTGCCTAAGATTGCAAAAGAACGAATGAATCAAAAAGATATATGAAAAGAATGTAAGTTTTCGAAGAGATGAAGGGCCCCGTATTTTATGTCGCCTAGGGCCTTCAAATTGGTTAAGCCGATCCTGATAATGATAATTATTAGACATTTTTATTTTTATTTGTTTGACCCAACTTGACCTGAATCACAGATCCAAACATTTAATCCAATTAACCGAGACATACAGTCGATTGCAAAAAAAAAAAATTGATCCCGTAAGATTTCGCTCCCTACCAATTTAGTCAAGCTCTGTCGCTTGGTAGAGGCGTGAGAGGGTAGATCACGTCCCCGTGGTGCCCTCCCACCACTACACACTGGCATGATGGGGGCGTGATTGGTGGAGACGTGAGCCCACTCACATTGTGACAACGGCTTGAAGCCAATACAAAAATCAAAAACTCAATTGACCGTTGGAAGGGAAAAAAAAAACTCAAACATTTAACCGTTGGGAAATAATAATAATAATAATAATAATAATAATAATAATAATAATAATAATAATAATTTTAAATCATTATAAATAAATCACTCCTCTCATTAAACCAACATTTAACTCCCCACAACACACTGGGAGTGGCAAAATTGCCCAATCGCTTGTCGAGCATCTCATCAACGAGGCGATCACAACCATCCTACAATAATGCTTGAAGCAATATCCTCTAATGATCTCTAGATATGGATGTTGGACGGAAGTTCGGTGTACTTAAAAAGAAATGACATATGATAGATAATCCATGTAAGATTTGTAAGAAAAGTAAATTTGGGACGCTATGTATACTTGCATTATTTTGCATAACATGATTTTGAAGGACAAAGGAAAAGTTATTTGCCAAAATGATGAAGTAGTCGACGTTCCGGTTGAATAGGTTACACCGGAAGAAAGCGTTGAAATACGAGCCGAGATACGAAGCAGAGAATTAAATAATATGCTTAAAGGCGATTTAGTTGAACATGTCTGGAAAAATCGAAAAGAAAATATGTAGTTTTTTTAAAAAAAAGTATTTTATTTAATTTAAATTACTTTTTTATTTTATTATGTAGTTTAATTTTTTTATCATGCAATTTTTTTTATTTTATTTTGTAATATTAATCTTTTTAATAATATTATGTCTTTTTTTTTAATTTAATTTATAATTAAAAAAATTAAAATCAAATAATAAAATATTGAATAAAGGTGGTAATGATATGAAGTGGTAGATAAGTGATGGGCAGTCGGCTCAGATTTAAAACGAGTCTGGCTCGGCTCGGATTTAAAACGAGTCTGGCTCGGCTCGGATTTAAAACGAGTCTGGCTCGGCTCAAATTGTAAACCGAACCTGAAATCTTGGCTCGGACTCGGCTCGTTTTTACATAAGAAATTTTATATTTTAATTGCATTCACCTCAACTCGGCTCAGTTCGTTTTTGGCTCGGTTTAAGTAAGAGAAAAGGCGTGAATATGTGGAACTAGGAATTAAGAATATGATTTACGAATTAGGAATTATTGGAGCACGTGAAAATTGAGATTCATTTCGTATTTCCGTACTCTTTTCTTTTTATTTTTTTAACATAATTGCAAAATAACACCAAAGCATATTTATTATTGAAAGTAACTCTATAGTTTTATATTTTAGTATAACATGTTGTACAAACGAGCCGAGCATACGAGCCGAACCAACCCTGACTCGGCTCGGTTACCGATGACCTGTCGTTGGTGTTCATTTGATTTGAAGTATTGCCATACCTGAAGTTTGGATGATTACGCAACCCCAGATGATAAGTGTTGGAATTCATGTCTCCATACACTTGGTTCACTTCTTCTGTTGGACCAAACTGAGATGAACATTGGCTTGCCTTGTGTCCAATCTCTCCACATCCACCACATACATTAAAGACATTTTCAGATTTGGTGTTGTCCTTTCCCAATCCAGCTAATTTGGCCATCTTTTGTGCCATGACCTCCAATTGCTCTTCACTTAGTTGTGTAGATGCATCATTAACTATTTCATGCTTCGACCGCTTGTTAGATTGCTCTAATCTCTATGAAGTGGTGCTCATCCGCTCAAGCATGTCCCAGTCCACTTGTACATGGTTGTACAAGAATGTCCCATTACTTTCGGAGTTGATATCCCGAATGTCCTTCGATGACATTCCATCATAAAATGCAACCAAGAGTTCCCACATATTAATCCCATGATGTGGGCATTTCCTCAACATGTCTTTGAAGCGAGTGAAGGCCTCATGGAACAACTCTCCTCCTTTCTGTTTGAAATTCCTAATGGCAGCCCAAGCTTCAGTTGTCTTCTTCATTGTATATAATTCACTTAAGAACTGTTGCTGCATTTCTTCCCAAGTATAAATACTTGCTGCTGGTAGTGTAGAAAACCAATCCTTAGCTCTATCTTTCAAAGTAAACGGGAATATGATTAACTTAACTTCACCCTATGAGAATCCTTGGCCACCCGTTACCTGACAGAATTGCTCGAACTCTTGCAAGTGTTGATATGGTTCCTCAGTGGCTCTACCATGGAATGTGGGCAAAGATGAAAGTATTGTTGGTTCACTTCAAAAGATCTACCATGCCTAACAGGTGTCACTACCGGTGAGGAATTGGTAGTCAATGTAGGTCTAAAGTGAGTTGTTGCACCTTATGCATGTGCCATGCCTTGATTGTAGTTCATGGCACTCCCATGTTTGGAGGAGGCATATGGAATCCATGCCCATAATTTTGATTTTGTGGTCTTGGTGGCTTGTTGAAACCTTGTTGTGGCGGGTAACCATACTGTGGTTGTTCATGAAAGCCATAACCCCGTTGATTTCGTGATTGTGGATTGGGTGGGTAAGGGTTTTGCATTTGTGGTTGTGGTGGTGGATACCCGTAAGGATCATCATAAGTGGCATTCACATTCTGTAGGTTGTAATCACCACCGTTCAATCCATCATCCCAATCATTAATATTGTTCTCATTACTCCCTATTGTACCATGGTGACTACCTCCTCTAAAAGTATGTCTCTCTTCAGTAGTGTTGGTATGGTGGTCATCATTAGGAGGATGGTTAGGGGGAGGAATACGCTGAAATTGAGGTTAAGCAGGTGGTGGTGGTGGAGGATTTGGGTTACCTTGCGGATTCTCAAAATCCTCAAACCTTGGTGTATCTGGTGAAAACTCCATTGTCAGTTGTTGTTAAATGCTTGGAGATGCAAGCTCTGTCCGGTGGAGTACTCGATTCCTACGAGCGATGCGTTCAATTTCTGGGTCAAAATTCAGTGGTGAATATCTCCCAGAATATCTAGTATGCATGCAAACCTGAATTTACCTGCACACTAACACAACCAGTGTAAATCTGACAAATAAACAAAATAAACTAAAACAAAATTGAAAGTAATTTGCGTACGACTCCCCGGCAACGGCGCCAAAATATGATCGGTGTCGAAGTACCAACCAAAAATAAGAGTTTACACTCCAATCCTACAACCCAAATTAGATAGGGAAGTCAAGTATCGATCCACGAGAAGTCTAGTGTAAATCACTTTCAACACAACTAATTAACTATTTGCAATTGAAAAGTAAATTTGAAAAGATTGATTTTAGGGTTTAGAATGAAAGCAATGAACTTTAACTAAAACAAACGAATGAAAATAAGGATATGTAAACAATTCAGGGAAAAGGTTATCACTCCGGGTTTCGAATTAGGAAGACAATTGGGTTTTAGTTAACTTGTCAATTGGGAATCACATAGACATGATTCATGCTTTAATTGCTAAACATATATGGTTTTGAAAACAAAGCGATGATCTTGTTGACAACCGATGACTAGACCGATGTTGTTGACTTGTTTGATTACTAGTTCTACAAAAAACAAGGATTTTTAAATTACTTTAAAACCCCAATTCCGTTAATTACTAATTCAATCATACAATGAATGAAAACAAAGTAATGAACTTGAATTAGAAATTGCAAAAGAAACAATAAATTGTAATCGTTTAACAATCAAACACTACTGAATCCACAAATTTACAAAGAACGAATTCAATACCAATATTCAACAAATCAAAGAACAAAACTAATTATCAAACCTAATTCTCCACCCAGAGATGATCACAATAGAATTAGCCGGACATCCTCAAACTTGAATCTTCACAAGCGTTGATCATAGGCATGATTTGATCTTTGCTTCTACGAATCCGAATGATCTTGGATTGATTTGGATGAGTTGGAATGCCAAAAAAATGCCTCCTTTTTGCCCAGAAAATCTTCCAAAAAGTGCTAGAAATGAAACCTAAGATTAGGCCTTAAATATGGGAAAGATTAGGTAAAAATCTGAACTTTTCGGCCGTCGCCGTATGATACGCTGACTTGGCTGTATCATACGCCCAACATGATCTCACCAATGGCTTCGCCTCGTCGAGAAACTCAGTTTTCATATATTATGGGCCTCGTAATCCTCTCCTAGCCTGATTTATGCATCCGCAAAGTTTTGGCCTTCCGAACTTCCTGTTTTTGCGCTTTTGCTCGCTCGGCTTATCTTCTAACCGACCAATAAGCTCCCGAACACGTCTTTAAACACTTGACACCTGCAATTCATCAACATACTCAAAGTAAACGTGTTTCGGGCCAAAAATGATAATATCATGCAATTACATATCAAATAACATAACTATTCACACCTTAATTAGTTACAAAACGAGCTAGCTCGGTTCGGCTCGATTACAAACGAGCTTTTTCCGAACGAGCTACGAGCCGAATCCGAACTTCGAGTTTTTTGGACAGCCCTAATGGACAGTGATTATAACATATGTAATGGTGATGTGAAGTGATAAGAAAGTGATGATGTTGGTTGATTATGTGGCGCCTACGTGAAGTGAATAGTGCTTGATGATAACACATTACATCATAGCCTAAGAACTCAGAGAGTTCATGGGTTCGTTTACAAATATTTTCTTTAACAAAATTATCTCGGCATTTTTTAATTTTCTTTTTAAAAATTACCGTGTCATAGAATTGTTCAAATAAATTTAAAAAAATTATTTTAAATGGTTTTTTCATGATTTTAAGTATTCTTAACTCAAGTGTGTTTTCATTTTATTCATCCTATATGCAAAAACCCATGTAAAAAAAGTTTTTTTTTGTTTTTTTTTTATAATTTTGTAACATTATTAGGGTCATTTTATTAAAAAAATGCCGAGTAGTTGTTTAAAAAAAATAATAATTTGCGAACGATGTAATATTGATGTAATTCCTTCGTTCAGACCTGACAAATGTGTTACATCGTTTACAAATTATTTTTTTAAAAAAATTTAGTGAACGTTTTTTTTAATAAAAATGACACTAATAATGTTATAAAACTGTGATATAAAAATAACAAAACATTTTTTACATGATTTTTTTCAATGTTTTCAAGGTTTTCTCAATTTAAAGTGTTTTCAAAATATCCATCTCTTATATATATATATATATATATATATATATTTTTCCGGTCATAGCATAGAGTTATGGAATCGAAATCACATTTTGATTGTAAGTTTGTTGTATGTGTGCGATAAGTTTGGTTCCTTAAGCGCTTGAGTCGATCGGATACGATGAAGATGAACTGTTTAAAAGCTCACGCGAGTTTAATTAGTATTATTATTTTTGAATATTTCTTTAATTACGTAGCTATCTCATTGGACACGAGTAGTTATCTTGTTTTAATTATTGTTTAGAACCATTAGTTATTAGTTTTGATTTAGGATGTTATATCATGCTTCTCGATCTACACACTTTTCAAATTCATAAATCCTACGAACTTTTCGTCTATACAAGGATGAAAACCCGTATCTTCAAACATAGCTAACGATTGTTTCTAACAATATACGAGTATGTGAGAATTTTTTTTTTTTTTTTTTTATTTTATTTTTTTTTTTGTGTTATGACCACGTGAACAAACTGACGTGATAAACCTTTGGGTTTCATAACATTACCACAAGCAACTGGATCGGTGATGTTAAATAAAAATCAGTTTTAGCCAAAATGAAACTTTGTACCTTTAGAAATTCTTAGAGTTGAACATGCAATATTTGCTAATAGATGATTGGGTATATTTACTTGGTTTAGTTGTCATATTATCGACAGTTTATCTAACAGATTTGTGTAGAAAACCTTTGTACGTAGTATGCCTGACAAAATAGGCAGGTTGGGTCGGATTTGATAACGGGTCAGAACGGGTTCAGGTTAGGATGAGTGCGGGTCAAAACGGGTTTTAAGCAAAATATGTTTAGGTCTAAATAGATTGCTTTTAAAAAACATCAATTTCGTTTAACTTAAGATGTGTTATAAATAAACGAATAGTCCATTTGGATTAATACTAGTGATTTTCTCATTAAATATGTTATTAATCATTATTAATAATAATAAAAATTTTAATAATGATTAATAACATATTTAATGAGAAAATCACTAGTATTAATCCAAATGGACTATTCGTTTATTTATAACACATCATTTGGATTAATACTAGTGATTTTCTCATTAAATATGTTATTAATCATTATTAAAATTTTGAATCCATTGCATTTACATAGTTTTTATCTAACCATTTTGACCCCGCATTGTTTAAGTGCTACACATCTCAAGCCATCAAATATTATAATGTTACCTATTTCAATCCATTATAATACAATTGTTAACCAAAACCAACCTATTTCATTTGATATGGTTAAATTGACACCTCTAGTACGTTGTATTGTTGCGTTAAAATGATATTTTTAACAAAATCACATCATGTTAAACAACATGATTTTTGCTGTTGTATACAATAAGCTAGTTTAGAAATTCGTGTATTACATGGGTTAAATAATTAATAATAATAAATATTAATATTTATAAATTATATTTTAAAATAAAAATATAATTGAAATATAATAAATTAGTAAAATATTAGAATAAGAGGATTTATATTTTTTAATGTTTAATCATATAACTCAATTACTAAAATTTATTTATTAATATCGGCTCGTGTTTTCAGAACCGGACCGGTTAGCCAGACCGGGAACCGCGGGTTGACCGGCCCAAAAACAACATATGAACCGCCCTCAAGGGTTCCGGCCGGTTGGGCCGTTCACTGATCGGACCGGATTTCAAGTTTTTTTTAAACTATAAAATATTAAAATCAAACGTTGTTTGTTTAAATGTATTTATAATTCTATAACTATTTTAGCATTTTTTATATATTTATTATGTTATCCGGTTCTTAAATCCGATCCAACCGGTCTGACCAGTAACCAGCACAACGTCTGGTTCGGCTTCTGATCCAGTTATGAAAACATTGCCAGAAAGCAACACGTATTTTTTAAAGAAATGCTTCTTTATTAAACTAGATAGAGGTAGCTAGATGAAGCTAATACACAAAATTTAGGGAAAATTCCCAATATGGCCTCTTTGACCATATTTTTTCCAAAAATGTCCAAATGTCTATCCCCACGATGGGCGCCGACGCCCATGGATCTACGGGCGCCACCCGTGTTCTCGGCCAATTATGAACCGCCACGTACTTGATTCTTGATCCTTTCTTCCAAACGAATAATTTATTTCATTATTTGCATCCAAATATATGTCTCCAAGAAAATCGTCTTCAACCGGCCTATACCCGTCCCCAAAAGGCATGTTCATTTGAGGTGGAGGCATGCTCATTTGAGGTGGATTCTCAAAAGGCATGCTTATTTGGGGTGGATTCTCAAAAGACATGCTTATTTGGAGTGGATTCTCAAAAGGCATGCTCATTTGGGGTGGATTCTCAAAAGGCATGTTTACTTGAGGTTGATCAAATCTTAATTTCAACTGAAACATCTGAGTAATATAGTGAAAACTATCTTTAAGCCACTGCATTGTAAACTCCTCAGGTGTAGGTTGAATGTTTTTTGGTAAAAATTCTGGCTGTATTATTAAAATAAATATAAGTTAAAATAGTAACAGTCATAAATATTAGTCATAAATAATGATAATTAGTAATAATCAAACCTCAGTTGATAACTTAAGAATTTTGTCAGCCGTGGACAATTTATGTTTTTGCAGCTTTTGCCATCCAATAGCCCGTGGTATGGACTCAGTATACGTACATACTTTCTTCAGATACGGAAAGAATTCGTATATCCAAATCTGTTAAAAAAAATAAGAATTACAACAAACTATTTTTAAAATTTAACAGATGTGAAAAAAAATAAATGTACCTTAAAAACCCAAACGAAACCGGTCATGGAATATTTCAACTTTTTTCCCGGTTTTGTCTTTTTTTCATTATAACGTCTAGTATACTCGAGTATGTCCGACCCCACAGATATGAACCCCAATTAAATTCGTTCAATGCTTTAAAGTCGTCAACAAGCATTAGGTGTTCTTTCTCTACTCTTTTGTCCGTCTCAACTCCCATAAAGAGAGAGTATAACAGTAACATCAATGAAAGACGCACTATGTCGGCGTCATCAAAATTATTTTCGTTCTCTTGCAAAAACGACTTTAAACCGTCTACCGAAAACGGAATAATAATATTGTTGGATATGACACGGTTAATGAAGGCACAACTTCCTTTATTTTTATTTGTGTTATCACCAAATGAAAATCCAGTAATAATACAAAATTTGTGAGGTCCAAAACGCAACGGTTGGGAATTGTTGTTGAAAAGGTAATATATCCCATCATACTCAGGCTCAATATTAAAGTTTTGTTGAAATCTTAAAATTGAGTGAATTAATTGACCATCTAGTTGTGTACTGTTTACATCTAACCAATGTCCGAAGCATTGTTGTCTCCATATATTTGCTCTATTCTTGTTTCTTGAAATAATTGTTTTAACCAACTCTACGTTTCTCCATGAAACTCTCATTTTGCATTCAGCCTCCTATTCAATAAGTACTTAAGTTAGTAAAAAAAATTCGTGAAAATTAAAAAAGTCAATAATAACACGGGTGGGGCGCCCATGGTTGGGTCAGATTACGGGCGGGAAACCCATGTTTTTACTTTAAAAAAATATACTAACCTCTGTCATTTTGTCTGACAAGTATGTGACTCGGTGTCCAAACCCGACAAGTAGATGACCCGGTGCTCCAAACCTGACAACTAGATGACCCGGTGCTCCAAACCCGACAACTAGATGCTCCAATGCTCCAAGCCCGACAACTAGATGCTCCAAAACCGACAAGTATGGGAAATCACGTGACGAAAGTGGTTTCATTTTTGTCTTAATAAACATGATTTTTGGAGGGAATGTCTTTTTTTTTTGGGCGGGAATATCTATGGGCGGCGCGCCCATGTAGGAATTTGGATATGGGCCGGGCACCCATGATGGCGTGCAGTAAAAAAAAAATTTATTTTTTTTCTTGGTGTACCGGCTATGGGCGGCACGACCATGGAGCATTTCGGGTATGGGCGAGGCGCCTATGATGGCTTCAAGTAAAAAAAAATAATCTTGGTGTACCGGCTATGGGCGGCGCGACTATTGCACATTTCGGATATGGGCGGGGCGCCTATGATGGCTTCACAAGTACAAAAAAAAACAAATTCTTGGTGTACCGGCTATGGGCTACGCGCCCATGATAGGGATCAGATATGGGCGTCACGCCTATATACTATTATTAAATATTTTTTTAATTAATATTTAAGTGGCATATAAATAATATTCAAATGGCTAGTTTAGTTTCTCATTTTAAGTCATATAAAATGTCTGACTCATTAAAACTCAATGACACAACGAACAAAGAAGTTGAAGATACCAAGTTAGTTGAACAACCGGATGATGAAAACAAATTAGAAAACCCAAACAACGAGCAACAAGAAGAGAACCGTGTAGATGAAGAAGAACGTTTTTGGAACTGGGCGTTTGATACGTTTTTGCTAACAAATGCTGCCGACGAAAACGAAGGTTTGGAAGATATCTACGATCCAGATGAAGACTATGTCCTTCCTGCACAAGATTATCTTCATTTGCAATATGAAAACCGTCCTGAGGACGAATACATGCCTCTTGATCCATGGCAGGACGAGTATAAGATTTCATATTCTTGTCATAACCCGTGGGAAGATGAAAACGATAGTTATTCGGATTAGAGAAAAATAATTATGTTAAGTATTAATGTGAACTTTAATTTTGGTTGTGATTTTAATCATTTAACTTAATTAATACACAACAAACTATTAATAAAAATATTATATTATAATTTGTTACACAATACAAGGTCGGGGCAAACAACACCAAAAGTAAATTTGGTCAGACATGAATAGTCGATAATTCGTACAATATTGTTTAAATCCATCAGTTAAGTCTAATGGCTTTCCGGTAACTAAATGTTCCATTAACATACAAACGTATAAAGCCTCATTGCCATATATTTCATTTTCGGGTCATATGTAATCGTCATTAGCTCCGTATGTGATATTACTTTCTTGGCGTCGTTTAACTTTCTAGTAACGAATGTTCATCAACAACGCCGTAAAATAAACTGTTGTCTTCTTCAAACTTGGATGAACACGCTCTCTGTATCTATCACCAGATATACGTTTGTTGTTATACATAACAAGATCCAATGAATTCAAATTAATCATGATTAATGACCAATCTTGAGAACCAAAACATAACGGAAAATAAACGTAATCAATGTCAAAAAAAGAAGGAAAAAGAGAAAATTTTCCATTAGCAAATTTAATTGCGTTTTTGTTGCATCAGTCTAAAATACTGTCAACAAAGGATGGTGGTAAAATTGTCCAACGCAAATTTAACGTTCGACCCTGTTGAACTTCTCTACATCTCCAGTTCATTAATCTTCCAGCCCATCCTTCAATGTGCTACAAAAAAAAATTAATATATAAATTATTAAATAAATTAATTAATTTAAAATATGTATCCTTACATTTGGTGTTAGGTATCCATTACTACAATAGCCTAATAACGTTCCCCAAAAACGTTTATCAAACTTTTCAGATTTAAAAAAAAAACAGTTGAATAACAAAATGGAGAATCTCCTGTGTTAAAAAATTCAATAGCATCTTTTGACCATTTATCTGACTCGTCATCTGGAATAGCCCATTTACGTTTTTTAATCTGTTTTGGCTGTTTCGTCTCGTTAGAGCGACTTCCTTCGCCTTGCATTTCATTACACTTATCTGGTGAAGCTTCGTTTAGACAATTGGATGTCTTCATTTTAAAAGAATCCATTTCGAAGGTTTGTCAGCGGGTTGAGAAGAATATTGTTTATCCATTTTACGAAATTTTTAAGTAGTGTATGTTTGATGAATGTGAAAAAGTTTAACAAAAATTGTTTTTTTATAGGCAAGAATTAATTTTTTTTTATTCCATCATAGGCGCGGCGCCCATATCCGTCCCCCATTATGGGCGGGATGCCCATAGCTAAGGCAAGAAATTAATTTTTTTTTTACTTTCATAGGCGCGACGCCCACAGAGAAACCCTCATCATGGGCGGGACGCTCATAGTGTGTTCCCCCTTAAAATTTCAAAAAAAAGGGCGGGACGCCCATAGCTAGATTCGGGCGCCCATAATGGTGGTTCGGTTCAGATTCTTCATTACGCCTACAAAAAAAAAAGGATTATGGGCGGGACGCCCATGACACTAGTGTCAGAGTGGGCCCGGCTCCCGTGACCAGGTGTTTTTTTTACGGGCGTTGGAATTTTTCTATAGGCGTGGGCGCCTATAAAGGTCACGTGGCGATTCATAATTGGTCGAGAATACGGGCGGCGCCCGTAGATCCATGGGCGTCGGCGCCCATCATAGGGATAGACATTTAGATATTTTTGGAAAAAATATGGTCAAAGAGGCCATATTGGGAATTTTCCCCAAAATTTAATAAACTTTTTTCAAAGGAAGAACAACCTCTTCTTTTTTAGTGTCCTCAGACAAAATTTAGCGACAATGAAGGAACATCTCAAAATACAAGCCTATATTGCATTTTTAGTTATGCATTGAGAAGATATTTGTTGGTAAAATTGACCATAAATTAAAAAACCATAACGCCTTTCATAATTCTTCCTTGTATGCATGGAGTTCTTCTAAGTTATAACCAAACTAAACCCACAACCTTCCACCATGAAAGCCTTATGTTGCTTTCTCCTCCTCTCTCTTTTCACCATAGCCTCGTCCCGATCGTTATCCGATTCGTTAAAAAGCGCGTTTGCGTCCACTTTTACGAGCCACAACATTGTCAAGACAAAAGAAACCGACCCAGATCAACCCGATGATGTAGAAATCAACGTTGATGCGCGTTTAAACTTCCCCAATCCGAGGCTTAAAAAGGCTTATTATGCCCTCCAAGAATGGAAAAAGGTAATACATTCCGACCCGGACAAGATGTTACAAAACTGGGAAGGCATAGATGTGTGCTCCTATAATGGTGTGTTTTGTGCAAAAGCACCCGATGATCCAACCCTGATGACTGTTGCAGGAATCGATCTAAACCACTGTGACATTGCGGGTCAACTCGTCCCTCATCTCGGGCTGTTAACGGATCTTGGCATATTTCATATAAACTCCAACAGATTTTGTGGGATCATACCGAATAGCTTCTCAAACCTCAAGATCCTTCACGAATTCGACATTAGTAACAACCGGTTTGTTGGCCCGTTTCCTAATGTTGTGTTACAAATGCATAAATTGAAGTATCTAGACATCAGATACAATAACTTTGAAGGAGTGTTACCACCTCAACTATTTGACATGAATCTTGATGCAATTTTCTTGAATCATAACCGATTTTGCTCGGTTATACCCGAAAACATCGGTAATTCGAGTGCTTCGGTGATTGTGTTGGCGAACAATGATTTCAAAGGATGCATTCCGAAAACCATCGGTCAGATGAGCAGGTTAGACGAGGTTATCTTTGCAGATAACGAGCTTTCGGGTTGCTTGCCGGACGAATTCGGGTTACTTGAGAAGATAACGGTTTTGGATTTGAGTAAAAACAATTTTGTCGGAACGATTCCTGAATCATTTGGAAAATTGAAATGTGTTGAAATGATTGACGTCAGGAAAAACGAGTTGATCGGTACGGTGGTTGAAGGTGTTTGCACGTTACCAAAGTTGTTGAATTTTACATTTTCCGGTAATTATTTCAACGGGTTGGATGCAAAATGTGAAAACCCGGTTAAACCGGAGATTGTTTTGGATTATCGGGAGAACTGTTTGCCGGAGAAATCTGATCAGAGAAGTGAGAAGAAGTGTTCGCCGGTGGTGAACCGGCCGATTGACTGTGAATCGGTTGGGTGTAAGAAGATGGTAGATAGCGACGAAGAGTCTAAAAAAAGAAAACCACCGAAGAGGAAAACTAAACCTAAGCCGAAACCGCCGCCACCGGTTAAACCACCTCCTCTGCCGGTTCCTGAACCACCTAAATCTAAATCGCCACCGGTGCCAAAACCGGTTAAACCACCACCGCCAGTGGTTTACTTCCCACCTCCACCGCCTCCATCACCAGCCTCGCCACCTCCTGTACCTACACAGCCGCCGCCGTCGCCTGTCCCCTCTCCGCCTCCATTTGACGACATTGATCTTCCGCCGGATATAGGTTCACGTTACGCGTCACCACCGCCGCCTATGTTTCCGGGATACTGAATTATTAGACCGTTAGATTTTTTGTGCAGGTTACCAAAATTAAATTTTCGTATTGTAACATGGAAGAAGTGTATATTAATGCTAGCTAGTTTTATTCTGTGCAAGATATGGTCATGTGCGTTCCATGTGATGACAAATCAATTTTTGTTAACCAAAAAGGACTTTATACGTAAGATTATGAGATATCATTATGACAAATATGAGCATATTATCACAATTGTCTCGTATTTGTTACGAAGACAAATTTAAAAATTAATTTAATTTAATATAATAAAATCAAATAAAAAAAGTAAGAGTTATTGCATAAGTGGTTCATGTGGTTTGATCAGATTGTAAACTTGGTCCTCAAACTTTAAAAATAACAAATTTAATCCGAATATTTATGAGAAGGTTACATTCATGGTTCATGTGGTTTCATCAGATTTCATGTTTGGTACGTAACATTGAAAAATTACAAACTTAGTCCAAACTCTTAGCCCTCAACATCTGGACAGGTACACCAAAGACCATCAAGCTCCTTAAATAGTGCTAATGTTGCAGAACAACATGATTTTTCAGATTGGAGCTTCCAAGTTGAGGATGCATCTATCTCAAACAGTGCCCTGATGACCAACAACTCAACCTCTACATTCAAGGTAACAGAAGATATGTGCACACCTGAATTTTTAGAAAAGTTACGTTTTCCTCTAACTTATTCGCATATATGCTTCTGTTAGCACAAAGTACTCCGTATTTGATGCTCTCACTAGTTACCACAGACCTCCATGTAGATCCTTCTTTACAGTGAGATATCGTTTCAAGTTTGATTTCTGATTAGGGTTTTAATTGAATTTATCTTTCTATTTCATATTAATGTTTTGTTGGTTCGCAACTATGCTTCTGAAAGCGCAAAATAGTTCATATAGATACTTCTTCAGGATGAGGTCTCCTTCCGGATCTCATTTCTGATCAGATGATTCTTCATGGTTCGTTTTCCTCAGTTATCATCATGCAGATGAAATACCGCAAAGATCGACTTGCTTCAGTCTCGTTGATGTTATTTTTTTTAGTTTTTACTTGTAGATGGATTTCGTTTGATATTTTCTAACTTCAGATGGTCCATCATCGCGTGTCTCTATCGGTCATCGTCTGGACGACTATTGAGTAAGTAAACCTTAAAACCTTCTTGATGCCTTTTTTTTTTGTTTTTGTTTTTGTATTCTGCACTTTGTAAATACATTTAACATATTTGATCCTTTATTAAAACATGTAACATTTAATAATGGGATTATAATACTTTTTTCATTTGTATAGAGGGTATGGATAATTTATATTAGTTTTTTTTTCTTCATATAACAGGTTTTATCATTTGCTATATTACTACATTGATGAAGTTATTTATAAATGATCTACTATCATCACTCAACATAAAGATTTGTAAGTGTATTCACTCACAATTTTCAATTATTATTGTATACATATATTTTTTATAATAATTAATTTTTAATTGGTCGGGAAAGAATAAATATTTTTCATTAATTTAAACATTTTATTATTTGTAATACACAGTAAAATTAAACCAATTGTTACAATTAGTAATTCACAAGTTCAATGCCCACATAAATTAAAACATATTAATTTATTAAATGATGCATATTTGTTTGAGATCAGATTCAAACTTAAGATTTATTTCTTACAAGTTAAGCAGCCTCATGTAAAAACAAGTATGTATTCACCCTGTTGAGATATCAAATGTGGGATAAATAAATAAAATAATTTTTCATGTTTATGTTTACTTTCAACATTCTGTTCACTAAAACTGTTAATTATAAAACACATAAATTTATAGCAATAGAACAACATACCTTTTAGACTATTCACAACGGTTATTCCACTGAAAATCACTCCCACTGAAATTTCCTGTCACGTCATCACCCCACCGGAAAAGCTTTCCCATTATGAGAGAGGAGAAAGCTGTGTGTGAGAGGGGTGAGAAAGGGGAGCGCTACCCGCTGAACACAAAATCTTTCCCCGCAAAGCCAACAACTTAATTCCTGCTTTCGGCCTCCATTTCTGTTTTAACTATGATACCAATCCTAAAATCAAAATTTAAAATAAAAAAAGAATAAATATTATTTACAATGATAATATTGTTATCACGTATTGTAACCCCTATGGTTTCGTTTAAATTTCAAGTATTGTAATTGTGTTCAATTCATAATAAAATAAAGCCTTTGACATTCCTTGAAACATTTTTATTCATAAACTTGTAGGTTTATATAAAAATTTATCACAGCAGCAGCAGCAGCAGTAACAACAACAACAGCAACAACAACACCACCACCACCAACACCACCACCAACACCAGCACCAGCAACAGCAGCAACAACAACAACAACAACAACAACATAATTTAAGCTTTAATAAAACTTCATTTTATAAAAAGAATTAATCTTTTAAAGCTTAAAAAATCATAATGGCCGACCAACACCACCAACAACACCACCACCAACACCACCACCACCAGCATCAACAACAGCAACAGCAACAGCAACATCAGAAGCAGCAGCAACAACAACAATAACAACAACAACATAATTTAAGCTTTAATAAAACTTCATTTTATAAAAAGAATTAATCTTTTAAAGCTTAAAAAATCATAATGGCCGGATTATAATAAAATAATAGCATTTTATTTACAAGACAAATTAATTAAGTTATAAAACATAACTTATAAAAAAAAATTAATAAAAGATTTTGTAAATTTTTGGCATATAACAATAAAGTTTAAAAGAAAATAAAAGTTTTAAAAATCTTAAAATAATTTTATAAACTTTTTGTTAATTTTAGCATGGAATAATAAAAGATTTAATAGTAAAAGGATTGATTTCGTAATAAACCAAATTGGAAATTCAGTTTAAAAGTGTAGAACAAAAAAAAAATAAAACAACAAAGAAACTTAGAGGGCTAATAATGTAAAACCCCCATAGTTCATAGCAGACCCATATCCGAAACGTCTTTTTAAACTAGTCATATGATATGTTTGACAAATTTAAAAATTAATTTAATATAATAAAATAAAATAAAAAAAGTAAAAGTCATAGCATAAGTGGTACATGTGGTTTGATCAGATTGTAGATTTGGTCCCCAAACTTTAAAAATAACAAATTTAATCCGAATATTTATGAGAATGTTACATACAGGTCCAAGTGGTTTCATCAGATTTCATGTTTGGTACGTAACATTGGAAAATTACAACTTAGTCCAAACATTTATTACAAGATTGAATTAATGTTCTCTATGGTTTGATCAATTGCAGTTTTAATCACAGATCAAATTACATTTATATTTTAAATGTTAAAACTTAATTCTTTAAGACCAATTAATTTAAATAATCAACAAATCCAAACTAATTATTTAAACAATATTAAATATTAATAACACATTAATTAAAGTCGATTACTACAAATAATATAGAATTCAAACGAGTTATTTAAACACTGTTAAATTAATTCATTGTTAACAAGTCATAATAGTAAAGATTGGGCTATATTGCCCATGTCAAATGGATTCACACATGGCATTGGCTAAAACTTTTAAAAATAAGCATTCATTAAAAGTATCTATGATAGTTGGCGCAACCAATCACGATTAAATTTAGGTTGTGTACCTAATAGTATTACATGTATGAATCCACGGGCTATATTTACTAGTTTAAATACTTATGGATAACCAAAGGGCTTCTAGTCTAGCATAATCTCACATGTATATATCTTAACATCTTTTGCAAGTGAAACTTTGTTATCTAATAGCGGATCCATGTGGAAGACAACATAAATTAATTACCAAATCGCATTTATATAGGATGCGGACACTACCTTGACATCTTCATCTATAAAAACCGTTCTTCTTCTTTTTTTTGCAAATTTGAAATTTTGCTTCCTCCTAATAAGTCAAAACTCGACAGTTTGAAAATATTTGTATTTTAAGTTTGATTTATTTTACAATATGTCGCCAAATGTCTAGCAGATAATAAGAATTTTTTTAAATATATTAATATATATGGTGGCAAAATGGCAAATGTGAATAAAAAATGGAGGGAAATCATGAATAACAGGAAATATATCAAAGATGACAACCCTATCTTAATTTACTTGCAACTTAGAGCTATTCAAGTGTTGAACCTAAATTTGGAGATGGTCTTTGATGTCTTCCACTACAACTGCCTAATACAAATCTACAAAAATTGTCGATGCTAATTAGGTATTTCTATTGCATAACTATTTTACTTTTAATTGAAATATTTGTTATATAAATATTTAATTTATTGGGAATCTTGGGTTCAATTTCATTTGATGCAGGTCAAGTATATACGATATCATTTAATCATGTAGTCCAAGTTGATGAGCTTTATAATTTTTAATTTCTATATTCGAGTTTTTTTTTATTTTATAATTTTTATTTAACTTTTGTTTTTATTCGTCTGGATTTGGGTTGTAATAAATTAGTTTTAGGACGTAGTGTTTAGGTAGATGTTTTAATTAACTGTGGCTTTGACACTCGGTCATAAACCGGAAGACGTGGTGTTAAAAGTTGCTCATAAACTTGAATCTCATTTGCAATGCATGTTGACACGTGTAATGTGATATAACCTGGTAAGTTTTAATGTTTTATTAACCGCATAAGTTTTACAGCTGTTGTAGTAAGAGGGGACATGTTGTAACACATGCTATTTATTTTATAAAATATATTGTTAAATATTATAATTTTAAATATCTACTTATTATATACACATATGTGACACTTACATACTAGTAAGTAACGAGTAAAATGATTATTAAAATTTTTTGACACACTTATGGGTCAGTTAATGTTATAAAGACCGCTCAAAAATTAATAAAATAGATTATAATTAAACTTTCTCCGTTTTTAACGAAACTTTGGTCGAAACGTAGATAAAAATGAGCCGATCCCAGCGGTATTTTTATAATTTTATAAAACATCATATTTTAAAAGCTATAAGAGAAAAACGAAATTTGAGCTAAATTAATTATAATAATAAAATAATAAAATAATAAAACATTAAATCTTTAACAGCGCTCCGACCTTTAACAACGCTCCAAACTATATACCTTTAACAGCGCTCTGTTCAATTGTGAGATTTGTCTTCACCGACCTTACTAAATAAGCATATAGGAATGTCTGTACGTGGCATCACTTTATATTTCAAATTAAGTTATCGATGATTCACTATTTCAATTAACACACACGTATCAAACCTACATCTATCATTCTTAAACAGGAAGTATGAATTGCCTATAAATACTTCCTTTATTTTCATTTAAGAAGCACATACGTACATACACAATCTATACACACACATATTGAGAAAGAAATTAGAAGATTTGGATGCTAGGAGGTGCTGATCAAAACACAAGGCCAAGATTAAGGAGTCGATTCGTTTAGGTATATTATCTAATTTATTAGTTAAACTTATAAATTTAAGAATTTAATATAATATTAACATATAGGGTTAGGGTTAAGCTCCGACCCTATGTATATATTAAAAATTTTATTTTACTTAAAAGTAAATAAATAAATAAATAATAATAATCGTCGTCGTAATAACAACAACAACAACAACAAATAAATGAATAAATAAATCTTCTTTGCAGAGTAATTATAAGAATATATTAAGCAGAAACGTTGCCCAAATTTATATTGAGAAGTTATAAGTTGTCACTCAGCCAACCAAAAATCCAGGTGAATACATCTAACTTGATTTTAAATTTATAAATGAATTTTTATGAGCATGGTATGTTTAAACTTTGACGCATAAAGGGATACTATTAGACCAGCATTTAGGCTATTAGTATACGTATGATTTGCAAATCGTATCCGCATATGGGTGAAATTCCCATACGTGGCTGGTACAGGTGGGCTGGAAGGTTAAACGTAAGACGTACTCCGCAGGCAACCTAACCAGTGACCAGCTGTGAGCTGGAGGGAACAAAACGTAAGACGCTGCACTGTAGTTCCTAACCAGTGACAGTTATAAACCAGTGTATGCAGTAGTTGTATCGATCAGTGAAATAACCTGCTAAATGTGTAGTATTGCCAATATTACTTATGGTTAAAGGACCGAACATGCTATGCTTACATATCGAGTCTGTTACTTGTATTCACCAACTTTATGTTGACGTTTTATTTTCAAAAACTTTTCAGGTGATAATGAATGACAAATCAGAAACAAGATTAGAGGTTTAGGGCCTATGACGCCTTAAATAAAATCTTGTGGCGAAACCGAGGAGTGATTGGAGTTATACCTCCAAGTCCCGTGTAAACCGAGATATGTAAATATATGTTTTTTTAAAAAAAAACTCGGTTTAAAATAAAATAAAATGTTATGTTCATATCTATGCATATGAAATTTTATTAAATCCTGAAAAGTTATTTATAAACGATTAAAATGTGGTTTTTCATACCTATGCGTATGAATTATTTGTAGATTATGAAAACGGAATTCACATCCATGCATGTGAATTAATTCTAAAATTATGAATTCATGAAACAATGCTTCCGCTGAAACATATTAAAATAAATAATAAACTCTGACCGAGACTGTATAATCTATGAAACCAATTCGGGTCGCAGCGCCCGGGCGGCCGAGAGCCCGGGGTGTGACTCATGTGGACTGTTGTGGGGAAATGTGTTGATAGTGGGACATGTGCTTTTATTTATAAGAGATGATAGTTACACGTTATGTGGTAACCGGTTTAATTAGGACAGCTGGACTCATACGATAACACAAATGGAAAGTTAGTAAAACTGATTATGAACTGCCTATAAAATCGATTTTACGAAATTGATTTTACACGGTCAAGATTTCATGTTGAGTAATTTAAACGAGCAAATTTGCTTGTTGAGGCAGTTCAAATGACTGGTGTCTATATAATCGATTTTACACTTGTCTTATGGGTTACCTAATCGTTTTTAGATAATGTTTAAGTAATTTTGATCAAAGTGTTACCAACCGGTTGCACCCAAACCCAAATGAATATGTTACGATTAATTACCTTATAAGCCTTTGTATCTCGGATTTTCCTTGAACTCATTTGATGGTATAACATACTAATACCTAATCAATTTAGATTAAGATTAGTACGTAATACGTTCTTTGTTTATATGATTATCCTTGTTATTCACTTTAACCAATTGTAAAATTGTGGATATCGTAATATTTTCCTAAGTATAACTTAGGTCTTTAGGTTAACGCCTAGATTATTAACATTTTGTTATCTTGATCAAACATTACTTACTTGTAAATCTTTGACATGTTTTAAACCATAGTTCATGATTAAAACACTTGTCTTAAGGGTTACTTAATCGTTTTTAGATAATGTTTAAGCAATTTTGATAACGTGCTACCAACCGGTTGCACCCAAACCCAAATGAATCTTGATTAACACTTGGGTGTGGGTTTTCGATTTTTGGACACCCACTATAGTGTATTCTCGACAGCACATGTGATTTCATGGAATTTATTCAGCTGGTCAATGTTGTTCTCGATGGGATGTGGTCCACCCCACAAAAGTCAATTCTCGACCCAAGATGTAGAAAAAAAAAAGGTTCTCTACTTTGAGAAAAATTGTTCTCGACCAATTATGTCAAAAATAAGGGGTTCTCGAGTATCCCCAAATAAATAAAATTGTTCTCGGCTTCTTGTGACTCCAAAGAGGTTCTCGACTTAATGAAAGAAAATAAGGTTATCGACTTGGTGGCTCTCAGAGGATGTGGTTCTCGAATGTCCAAGAAATAGAGGGGTTCTCAGCTTGGATAAATGGTTCTCGAACAAGAATGGGGTGTTCTTTGCTCCTTCATCTTCAACCTCCACGTTTACCCAGAATTTCGCATATTAGCAGGTTCCATAAAATCCCCATTTTTCATATTATTTATGCTTAAATGATTCAGAAAAACCCTTTTAAAGTGTGGAATTCAAGGTTTGATGAGATAAATCGAGTTCAAAGTTCAAAGTTCATTCATCCAGGTTTGTTAAAAACCCTGAAAATTCAAAAGTTTGAGCTCACATTACCTTCAAATAAGTGGATTCAAGCCCGATCTGCTGTACTTTCATGTGGGAAATGTTGCTAGCTTCAATTTGATACCAAACTAGCACAATTTGATCAAGAAATTAAGAAGTTATGATGATTTTTTTGAAATAAATCTAGAGAGAAGGAAAACGTAAATGTAGAGAGAGAAATGGTAGGTAGTGGGTTTAAATGAAAGAATTAATTCTTTCTAAGTGTTTTATACACATACTAGTTTTGGGTTCGCTTCGTTTGCTCGGTTATACATTTTCGTCACGTTTCGTAATGTAACGAGAAATTTACGAACTTTGAATGAAAATAGATTTATTTTAATCTTTTTAAGGTGGTTATTCCTAGTATATATTTTATACTCCTTTTCTTAATTTTATTGTTTCGAAACGTTTATTGTGCTTTTTCGCAAACTTGAGAACAATTTTCAAGTTACGATGCCACTTGGTTATTAAATCTGGTTTGGCCGGTTCAACCGATTTGACTAGTTGACCCGTAAGGCAACCGGTCGATGCCTAATATGGTTTTAAAAACATGGTTTACTCCCCTATACATTATCCAAAAGTGTTGAGTTCGTTTTCAAACGGTATATATATATGCCCTAATGATATCAAAGGTAGTTCTTAACGTGTCACTTTTTAGAAAATAGATGTAGGGTTCGAGTCATCTCATAAACTGAATTTCAGAAATTGTTGTTTAAACAAAAGTTCACTTCAACTGATCATATTATTGGTAATTAAGAGTCTCTTTGTGTGTGCAACGACTCAAGAAGCAAAGAAGTTCCAATAGGAGAGGTTCTGGAGCCAAACTTGCCATCTAAATAAAATATAGCATGACGTATCCTTTGACTAAGCTTTCAATTGAATTTCAATTATAAAATGTTTTAAAGTAACCGATAAACTCACATATGAATTTATAGAAATTTACAGTGTTTAAATCAACTATAATGTAGATATATGTCGGCTGAGTCATCTATGAGGTTTTAAGTCACATTACACTAATTTTAATGTTATTTTACAATTTTTTTGTAAAAATAACTTTAAAAACATTGGGTTGGTCACTTAATCATATATCATGAGTTAGGGTCTTATTGAAAGTAGTGTCTCTATCTTTACGAGGTAGAGATAATTTGTCTACATCATATCCCCTCATATCATACATTAACTTTGGTAATAGTGGAATATACTGAGTTCGATCATGATAATATGCTTAGATAGATAACGTATGATATTTACTTAGGTAGCTTAAGTAAGTGTTTGGTTATATGTGTTTTTGTTGAGTTTAATCAAATTTGGCTTCAAATGGAATTTTGTACAAAATTATGTTATGAACCTCACTAACACTAACATATTGACCCAAAATGGTCTTTTGATGAATTAATTAACAAAAAAAAAGTAATATCAAATGATACATGATGTTTCCATGGATACATTTAGGAGGTGCATTTAAAAGCTATTCCCAGCCTCTTTTGTCTGCACAGCGTAGACAACGGGCAGAGGTTGGTTTATACAGATTGTTTGTTTTTCCCAAAACGTTTCATTAAAAAAAGTCTGCTCGACCTCTTTTTGGTGCAGCCGTGAACTAACCTATTGCCCATCTTTATTGGTTCTTCCCGTGTTAATATCAGTCGGCTTCTTTTTCGTCCATTTCTCCTTCGTTTCCAGATCTCAGTCGGCCACCTCCAAACACGCGACCACCCCTGACCTCTTCCACAGGCGCAACCACCGCAGCAGTGGCCTCCGCCTCCCTACTACGCAGCCGCGACCTCTGCCTCCTCCTCCGCAGCCGCGGCCTCCGCCTCCCTCTGCCGCCCTCCCCCGCAGCCACAACCTCCGCCGCCCCCCACCGATGTCAAATCTGAACAATGGATTTTTTTCTTGGTTTAGGTGTTTGATTTTGACTTGTAAGTTTGTTTTTTGATTTCTATCTATAAATGAATAAATGGATTCACATGTGTTTGTTTCCATCTTTTAAAATCAGTTTGATTGTGAGAATTCGTTGATTCATTCATTCGTAGACGTTAAAAGCAAACAATCTCTTTTAACAGACTGAAGATGTTTTGGCCAGCTCTTCTGCAAATGAGGTATGCAGATGTGGTCCGCAGACTGCAGACGTTTTGCCTTTGAAAAAACAAACACCACCTTAGACTTTAGAATGCATGTTGGAAGTGTTTAAATCAATTTACTGAATTTTAAGTTAATGGATTCGTTTGGGAAGAAGTCGAATTATCAATACTAGCTTCCATCTTAGTTATATTGATATGGTCTCATGGATGCCTTTTGTTGAATTAGGCCAATTGTAGTTTATTTCATCATGAAATTAGTAAAATTGGTCATTAGGTAAATTGATATTGAATTGTGCTCAAAGAAACACTAATTTAGTTAGGTTGACTTTTAGGTGGTCAACTTTTATGAGCAAGAACAAGTAATTTGAGAGACTAAATTAACATGGTACTCATTAAAACTTTGTTTTCACGATGGTGGCCTAATGGTAACGGATTGAGAATTTATAATAGAGCTATAAGGTTCAAAATCCGACACCACCCAATTTTCTCTAGGTCACACAATTTACCTCCTTTATATTAGTCGTGGGACAAATGGGTGAGGGGCGCATAATGATGGTGTTCACCATTTTTTTAGTCGCGTAATGCATGTGATTTAAAGTTTAAACCGCTTGATCTTTGGATTTGGTGTAAGTGACTATTTTAATAGATTTAACTTTTTTTTTTCAATTAATGGAATGTTTTTATCTCTTAAATAGATTTGTTATAAGTTTAAATATGTATAAAAACTATTTTGTTTGGATTAGTTTAGGAGTAAAATTTGAATAAATTTGCTGTTAAAATAATGCTAAAATGAATTATTATATGCAACGGTGTTTTTATAAAACATGTAACTTTTAGTTTGATGGAATCTATCTATTATAATAAATCAAAGTTTTTTTTTTGGACACATGGCACAATTTTAGAGCACTCCATCTTTCATTTCCCGCCTCTCTCTCCTAATAAATACATCTCATATTAAATAATAATATTAAATATGTTTTTTATACATTTTTTTAAATTAAAATAAATTAATACATTGAAAATATATTAACATTAAAAAACAAATTTTTAAAAAGCAATTTATTATAAAATATACAATTTTTAAAAACAATATTTTAAATCAAAATGTTTAGTGAAACAAATATTTAAAAAAATAGTGTTTAAAAAATAATATAATTATTTTCATTGATGATTAACCCGTGTAATACACGGGGTATTAACCTAGTAACATATTAAATAAACTTATTTGCCTAATTAACCAATTATTTAGGAAACTAGTTCTAGATATTTTTTGTGGTATGCAAATATATAAACATAGTCGGATTTTAATAGCCGGACCATGACTTATTTGTTGATAATAATTCATATAGGTAATTTTGATAATGATAATCCTAACTTTTAGTTTTGTTAGAAAGACAATCCATGCAGCATAATTATCATTAGTTTCATTTGACATCAACCTGATTTTGCTTTTATATTTTCCTCTTTTGTTCACAGTCATTATTGTGAGCAAAATTAAGTGTAAATCAATGATAATTATATTGTTAAAATTATTGTTGATTATGAAAATGAAAATTAGGGTTATCATTAGCCAAGGATTCATATCAATATATATGCCATAATTTAAATCATTAAATTACAATTTTATAAAAATAATAATAATAATAAATATTATAATAATAATAATAATAACAATAATAATAATCATCATCATCATCGAAAATTTTAAATTATTAGCTTTGTTCAATTACTATATATATTAAAATTGATGAAAATGAATAGTACGTATATTATTATTATATATTTGTGGACCCCATATATTAAAAATATTCAAAATCATATTTATATTATAGATATTATTATATTATTATATATATTGTACTATTTAGATGTCTGAACTATGTAGTGACGTTTTGAAAATTTAGACTTGGATCATCAGAATTTTTTTTAACTTTGAAAAGTAGTAAATGGAGATAAGGATATTAAATTGGATAGATTTGTTTAGAAATTTGGGTTTTTATATTATATTATAAATATTATTATATTATTATATATTATATTATTTAGGTGTCTGATCCATACAGTGACGTCTTGAAAATTTAGACTTGGACCATCAGAAATTTTTTAACTTTGAAAAGTAGTAAACGGAGATAATTGTATTAAATTGGATAGATTTATTTAGAAATTTGAGTTTTTATTAAATTTGAGAGATTCGCTTACAGATTTGAGTTTTTTTAATTCAAACGATTGGTGACACAGATTTTGTGAGTAATTTTTCGATTATTTTTATAATATATTTGTGAGGATTTTGTATTATTTTATGTTTTTATGAGAAATCTGGATAGAGTTCGTGATGAAAGATTTGATTTTGCTATGCAAGTTATGCTTTTTCAAATGATGTACCCATTTTCGAGAGTGTACTGTGATAACCCGCCGTAACGCACGAGGTGAATAAACCTAGTTTAAATAAAGTGATGGAAAAGGTATACAGTTAATGCGCTTTTCCATGCGTTTCCAAATGTAGTCTTTGTAACCTTTGAAAAAATGATTTAGTGGTTAAAGTAAAGAAAAACAACCTAAAGATTTCGGGTTTAATTTCCACTTAGAACGATTTTTCTTGAAGGTAATTGACTCGGTTACTTGCAGCCGTGTTTTATCAGTCCCTTCCGGTTAGACGGGTATCGAGAGAGACCCAAGGTTTATTAATTAAGTGGGCTGTCATGATTATAAAAAAAAATAAAGAAGTCTTTAAGTATATTGGATGTTAGTCCTTCATAACTACTTTGATCTCAAATTGACCCCTTGTATATATGAGGATTGAAAGAACATTACTGAACCATGTGTTTTGATTTTCTAATTTCGGGTGAATTTTTTAATTTCCCGAAGGTTAAAGCTGCTGTTTATTTTTCCTTTTCTCGATTTTTCAATGATTATAGCATATAAAAGATTAAACTTGTACATAAATATCAAGTAAATATACTAACTTTAACTGTTTCTTTTGTACGATTATAAAATAAAAACGCAACTTTTAATCATTTTTCTATACTAAATTACCCATAATTTGGTATATACCCCTATTATTTCACTATTGGTTTCTAGTTTTCATAGATTTTATTTATGATTTCAAACCTTTTAACATTTGTAACACACAAAGTTCGTAGGTAATCAAATTATCCTCAAATGCTTGACGAAATTACCTTCACCTAAGGATTTAATGTATAAGAAATGTTTAAACTTTGGTACAATATGAGTAGTTTATAAATTTAGAAACTAAGAGTTAAATATTAATAAAACACATAAACCATATCGGAAATGTACTCTTTTTCCCTAACATACGGGATTTAAACCTCGACCTAATTTATAGATAGAAAGATTTAAATAACTATTTTGGTATCAATAGGACAAATACCTTTTCTTATATCAAGTAAAATAGTTAGTAGTCATGTCAAAATTATTTATTACCTTGAAAATATCATTAGTTTCGGTTGAGGTGGGTTATGTTACAACGTTATATGCATCAAGTAATTTAGTTCAATATCAAAGTCCCTTTGGCATGTTGGATCAATGGTTCTATGGTTATGTGCATCAAGTAATTTAGTTCAATATCAAAGTCCCTTTGGCATGTTGGACCAATAGTTCGATGGTTACAATTTAGAGTGTGAGTAATGGGGCGCGAGTGACCCGTTATGTCCGTCTTTGTGCGAAAAGTGAGTAACGATTACATATGTGTCTGCGACTTACAAGTGATGAAAATAATTGTTTATGTAACGCTTACGTGCAGCTATATGAAGTAACAAGGGAATCATATTTTTATGGGTTTAGATTATAAATATTCAACTTAACATTTGCAGAAAAATAAAATAAAAATTTAACCTGAAAATAATTGCTAGAATACATGTGATTAGGATACGTCCTAAAATGTCAAAAAAAAAAAAAGTCAAATGGTGATAATTTGAGATAATATTGAAAACTGTTATATTATAGTTATTAAAAAAATATCAAAATAACAAATAAAGATAGAACATTAAAAATTCACATAAACACATATCCTTATGCACACATGTTTGAATTTAAATTGCATCAAGTATGATAATTTTTGTTAATATTGAATATTGATAAGCGTTAAATTTGCTATCATCGAGACATTAACACAGTGAAGGGGCCTAGTGAAACGAAACATGGGTGTCTAATTTTTTTGAGCTTGATTTTCTAGCAATTTTACATTAACCAACTAATGTTGAGTAGGGGACTTGCCACCCTGTAGAACACAAATGAATCCGCCCATTCATGTGACCATGGTTATGGGGGTTAAATACGTGAGGAGGCCGTTGAGTACCCCCAGTAATTATTACAATTGAGTGAGGAGTGAATAATAATTACATGTGTACGTGACTTACCAGTGAGTAAATAGCTGTTTACATGATACTATAACAACTAAATAAAGTAAAGAGAGTGATAGTTTTAGGGGCTTAGATTTTAAAAATTCAACTTAATATTTGCAAAAAAAATTAATAGAAATTAACCTGAAAATAATTGCAAGAATACATGTGATCAGGATAGGTCCAAAAATGTATGTTTGCAACGTAATTAAAAAGGGAAGTTTAAGGAAATAAATCCAGAGAGTCACGGAACACCACTTAAGAACACACCATTACACACGAATTAGAAACACAAATTAAGCAAATTGAGATGAGAATCTGACACCTGTTGGCATTATAACAAATGGGATTTGATGGATTTCTTCATGGAAAACAAAACTTCTTTGCAGTTTCTTCAACAACAAATCTCCACTGAAATCATCTGTGTAGAAACAATTACAGGCATCACATGAGATGGGTATTGCAGAGGAAGGACCGGTAAATAACACACACAATCATCCGATTGATGATTCAATTGATTCATCGGAAGCTTCATGGTTTACCCCTAAGAGGTAATCGTTTTGTGGATCTGTAATCTCGTATTGTTTCCTGATTGAAATCAAATTGGGATTTGGGACATTTGAATAGAGTTTGATTGTACATTTACAGGTTGCTAATTTTGTTCTGTGTGATAAACTTGATAACGTATTTGGATCGAGGGGTAATTGCCAGTACGGGTGTAAATGGGATTCCAGAAATTTGCAAATCAAATGGAGAATGCTCACCTGGTACTGGAGTTCAGTAAGTGTTATTGACATTTTTTGGTACATTATACATGACATTTTTTGGTACATTAGTTTTAAAAAGCATGTCTTATGTGCACCTAAGGCGAATCGGTTCTTGCTTCCGATTACACGAGGTGGCATGCCTACATGAGACACAAATTGGGAGAACATGGCAGATTTTGTGCCTTCTGTAGGTTATACATATAACCGGTTAGGTTGTGAATCATATATGAAGGTTAAACCATCTAAATTTTGGGTGTTCAAGGATCAACATTAATACATCATAGTAAAAATGTATAAAACTAAATTATAAATATAAATACATGTGTTGGTGGCTCATATACTTGATGCATGCACCTTCACCTCTCGCCTCGTGCTTTTTAAAACCAAGATTTGATTCAGATTGTGTCAAGTACCTAATTGTATTTTACAGGGGTGAGTTCAAATTGAATAATTTCAAGGATGGTATTCTATCTTCTGCTTTTATGGTTGGGCTTCTTGTGGCATCTCCAATATTTGCATCAATGGCCAAGAGGTAATATTATATACTTGTTAGGTTTTTATGACCAGTTTTTCTATCATTTGCGACCAAAACGATGATTAGGTAGAAATAAATATACATTAATTTTTATAAAATCTTCTAGTGCTGATTAAGGATGTTTTTTGGTGGTTGTTTATTGAGCAGCATCAACCCCTTTAGGCTTATTGCAGTTGGGTTGTCAGTTTGGACATTATCTGCAATTGGTTGTGGGATTTCAATTGGTTTTTGGACGATTACAGTTTGTCGAATGTGAGCACACTAACTAATTCTCTTTCATTTTCCGTGCCACCTCATCACAATGATGCAAACTTGTGCTATTGTTGGTTACAGGTTAGTTGGTGTTGGTGAAGCTTCTTTTATAAGTCTTGCAGCTCCATTCATTGATGAAAACGCACCCGTAACTCAGGTTCACATGCATTCAAGATTCTTATATCCCAATGTCTAGGCAGGTGCATTTTAGAAGCACAAAAAACTTGAGAACCAAGGAACCAATCCAGGACCTTTGATGAAAAATAAAGGGTCAAGACTGCATACTCATTAATCACTCGTGAATAGATTGGTAACTCAGATGTGAATAAACACGTGCACGAGTATAGGCACAAAGTTGATTACTTAAATCTTGGACAGATTTCTCAAGTTTTTTGCGATTATTAAATGTAACTCTATACCTAAACATGTGAATTGTATTAATTTTCATTACAGAGATCAGCATGGCTGGGGATATTTTACATGTGCATACCTACTGGAGTTGCCCTTGGTTATGTTTATGGTGGATTGGTAAGTGGATATATTTTGTATATTTCTTATAAACAGGCAGATTCACGATACATGTTCTTCTCTTTTTCCAGGTTGGATATGGTTTTGGTTGGCGTATTGCATTTTTTGGTGAGGCAATTTTGATGATACCATTTGTTGTTTTAGGGTTTCTAATGAAACCATTGCAACTCAATGGTAGGTGTTAAGAATTTTTGACACTATTGGCTTGTAACAAGTTTTTTATTTTGGCTCAAAGTTTAAACTTATTCAGGTATTTCACATGACAAAGATGTCACATTAAATGGAAAACCCACTGATCATAACTCGCAGAAATCTTTAGGGTTTGTTCTCAAATAAATATAAACTGGATTCCAAAAATTGATTTCTAAAGTTCTGAGAGCATTTATTTTTTGTTGCAGATCTAGGCACATATTTAGCTTTGTTGAAGATGTAAAATCTCTTCTGGAAGAAAAGATATATGTAGTAAATGTGTTAGGTAATTCTATTTCACACAATTTATTTTAGAGAAACTTTGCAAATAAAAATAGTGTGATGCAACATAAATGTCTCATTTTGGATGGTTTTTGCAGGTTATATTTCATACAATTTTGTCATAGGGGCTTATTCATATTGGGGACCCAAGGCTGGATATAGCATATATCATATGGTATGTGTTTCAAGAAACTAAGTTTTAACTAAAATATATAAAAAAAAACAAAAACAAAAACTGAATATGGGAATCTATACATTTCTTTTGTAGACAAATGCTGACTTATTGTTTGGAGCGATAACAATTGTGGGTGGAATTGTTGGGACATTAGGAGGTGGTTTTATTCTTGATCATATGAGTTCAACAATCCCTAATGCTTTTAAGGTACATAATTTCCTATCAAAAATTTCTTGTGTTAGATTTTAATTAAATTGTTATTTAGAACATATCAATAGTTCTGTTATATGCAAGATTTAATTAGGTATGTTGTGTATTACTCGTGTTAAATAAATAAATTTTAAAGTACTTATTTTATATTATATATCCCATATTTCTCGACGACTTTTTATAACAAAAACAAATAACATAATTTATGATATAATCATATTTTTTGCTAAATTAAATAAAGTTATTAGCATTTAGTAAGATGGGAAAAATTAAAATCTTATAAAAGGTGTCCTAAAAATAATTAATTAAAGAGAAGCGGAAAAATCAAATTTTATGTAGTTTATATCAGTGACGTGTCACACAAAAATAGTAAAGATAGAGTTAACGTAAATAACTTTGCAAAATGCCATGAGCCTAGAGGTGTGTTGGTTTTTAGCCCAGTAAAATGCCTATGGTTTAGTAGCATTAGGTTTCCTTTCTTTTGTTAATTTATCAAAAAGAAATCTTTAATATTACAGTAAGTTTATGTTTTGTATTGATTAAATCTGTTTATAATCCACAGCTTCTCTCAACAGCGACGTTTTTTGGGGCAATATTTTGCTTTATCGCGTTTTGTTTCAAGGATATGTATCTTTTTGTTGTTTTCTTTCTTATAGGGGAGATACTAGTTTTTGCCACTCAGGTAAACTTTTTTCAGTTCACATGTGTTCCAACTGATAATAACAGACAGATATTTACTGATTTACATACTTTTGACTGCAGGGTCCAGTAAATTTTGTGTCTATTCATTCTGTTAAGCCAAGCTTGAAACCATTGGCTATGGCTATGTCCACTGTGTGTATTCATGTCTTTGGTGATGTGCCATCGTCTCCACTTGTTGGTGTTATGCAGGTGTGCCCTTGAGTTCTATAGATAAATTAAACGAAATAGTTTTCTTGATTTTTGTTGTTGATGAGCAATAAATTTATGGTAGAAAATCAATTTTGCGGTTAGATTATAAAAAATTGCATTTGTTTGGGTTCATTTTGATGATAAATTCAGCTCATTATTTAACAATTTGCACATAACACAGGACAAGCTTAAAAACTGGAGAAAATCTAGTTTGATCTTGACCTCAGTGCTGTTTTTGGCAGCTGGGATATGGTTTATAGGTATGAATGTATGATGCCCATGATAGCATTAATTAAGAGTATCCCAAAGTGAATTTTAAATTCATACAACTTTCTAAAAGAATAATATTTATAAAAATTAATAATATTATTGTTTTTTTTTTTTCTTTTTCAAACAGGTGTCTTTTTTCCAAATGTTGATAGATATAATGAAGATGAAGAGAATCCAGAAACAGTCACTGAGCAGTCAAACCCAGCATCTTCAAATGAAGATAGGACTGACAAAACAACTGCAGCTTCACCAGAACCATGAATTTGGCAACTTCATCATGTTTTTTTGATTTAGTTGAATCATATTAAGTTATAATTTCTCATAAAATCTTTAAGACGTCGGAAAATTTTTTATTCAAGTTGTCTTTGCGACACAAATGATGAAAAAATGCCAGAATTGTACCAAAAAAGATTTGACTTGAAAAATACAAAGGCAATCTTTTAAACTTTGAATCTACACAAGTGAAAGCTCCCCAGCTGGGGTTGATCTTTTTACAAGCTTAGCCCATGATTCATTTGTCTCGGTGATCACCTTCAGAGCATACTCCTGTAATTTAATTATAGATTATTAGATTCACATTAAAAATATAAAAATTAAATATGGGACAAACAAAGAAATTGGGACCCGAGATGTGAATTGATTTATACCTTATTAGCTGCTTTGTTGCCTAGACCAAAGTTGTTGGCAGGTTTGCCATCAGGGATCTTGTAGTCCCGGAACCAGTCTCTAATTGCAGTAAGAGTACCCTAACCAAAAATAATTAATTAGCCCATTTAGTTAAGAATGGGTTAACTCATGTTATGTTTTATCTCTAATGGGTCAAAAGTCGCCCAAAGTGTACTTATGAATTATGATACATACAACCTATAACATTATTATGTAATATTATACTTTTTTGTAATTATAATACAAAACATTTTAAGTTAATTTTCATATAAATTGAAAAACAAAGTATTACAAGTCAAATCAGTCTAGCTTGACCCGTTTTGACTGATTATCCAACATGCCCGACCCCTTTTGCCACCTGCTGACTTCTAACATCAAGTCCATGGTTAGTTGGAAAATAGCATACCGGAAAATGCTTCTCAACATCATCAACATCATTAACAAGTGAAGCCCTTGGATCATCCAATGAAATTGCAATAATTTTCCAATCAAGTTCTCCCTCATCAATCATAGCTAAACACCCCAAGGGTTTGACCTTCATGAGTTGACCCACATTCCCACGGCTTTCACCAATTTCAACGACATCAACTGCAGATATCACATGAAACATCAAGTATATAAAGCTAAATACACATACACACGTATTGTTTAATTTAAATGTATAAAAGGGAAATGGATTCATCCAAACCTGTAATGCAATCATTTAACAAATGGGAGACAGATATGGCATCATGAAAGTTAATTTACCTGGATCATTGTCTCCAAATGCACCATCAACCTCAGGGTTGGCAAATGACGGATCTTCCCATGTTTGTGGAAGTAATCCATAATTCCAGTTTATATTGTACCTGCAAAACAGAAGTTAGGCACATAAAAGGTAAAGTTACTAAATAAATGTAGCTACAGTCTACAGCTCTTCAAGTGTTGCGAGTGTAATAGAGACCAAATAACTCGTTAGGGCTAAGTTACAATAAGTATTTTTACAAGTTTTGGCAATTTAACATTTTGATCTTCTGGGACCTATTTATACGATCGAGATGGAACTAAGATGTGATTACAAGTTTCATGCTCTCATTCACTTGTTTAACATATAAACAGCCAAAAATTTCAGTAGCAAGTGTTTGACAAGTAGTCTGATGTATAGCTCACTCCCCTTTAATAATAAAAATAATTGTAATTACATTTATTATACTCGCTCACCCTTGTAATAATCGTCTCAATCCCCCTACCCCCATCTCGCTCTCCCAAGACTCCACTAGTGGGACTTTACTGAGTATGTTTGTTCATAAACATTATGTAATAATGACAATGAACACGTAAGAAACGGTTTCTTGAATTAGTATTGAATAATAAAGTGACAAATTAACAAATTCTTTCCTTTCAAGTACCTGCAGCATTCTTGCCATGCGATTGAAAATGGCAAAGAGAACACAAAAACACAGATAATATCATAAGCAACAAAACATCAATAAATGGTGGATGAAAACCCAATATGTAATAAGAATGGCTTACGGGTAGTATCTAAGTTTCCCTTTTTTGGTATCCTGCTTAATGGGCGTATATACTTCATCTGTAGCAACCTCCATTTTTGCACTTGTTTCTTTAGGAATTTCAACAATGAAATTAAATGCTCCATCTCCTACATGCAACGGTATATCATGCCAAGGTGAAACCTGTAATAACCAGTTCATGTAATTATCCTATCCCTACATAAATAACCGTTAAAAACATAGATTTTTAACAGCCAAACATCATAGAATGATGGAAAAAAATTTCTGTTAATCATTAATCAAAAGGCTGGTTCAATATTAAACACAGTGAACCCAAATGGTAAAACACATTTAATTTCAATGAAAATATCAAGAGTTATATAACCTTATCTAGTAGTCATGGAAATTTTAAAGACTTAAACTCAAAATCTAAATCACAAACATAGTTGTCAAAAGCCCTCGTGCGCTCGCCTAGGCGCATAAAAAATCCAGGCACATAAAAGGCGCATCATGGCAGCCTAGGCGCACTTACATGACTTTCCGGCAAATTTTGGGAAAATATGGCAAAGTTCAAAAATATTAAACCATATCCCAGCCTAAAACAACCATAAATCTTATCTGGTAGTCATGGAAATTTTAAAGACTTAAACTCAAAATCTAAATCACAAACATAGTTGTCAAAAGCCCTCGTGCGCTCGCCTAGGCGCATAAAAAATCCAGGCACATAAAAGGCGCATCATGGCAGCCTATGCGCACTTCCATGACTTTCCGGAAAATGTTGGGAAAATATGGCAAAGTTCAAAAAGATTAAACCATATCCCAGCCTAAAACAGCCATAAAAAGGTTTTTGTATTTTAAAAACTCTACATAACTAGATTATTAATTGTTTTACGTTTAGACTTTATATATTTTTAAAAACTTTTAAGTCTAAAACATGTAATACCTCTAAAAATAGTAATTTAATAGTATGCGTCTAGTTTAAAGAAGACATCGCTATTATTGCGCCTTGTGCCTAGACTTAGTGTATTGCTCATACGTCTTGAGACTGTCTTTCTTGAGACTGTCTTGCGCCTTTTAGACTAGTGGGTATGCCCCTTGAGTGGCGTGAGAGGGGCGTGGCACACCGCCCCCCTTGGGGCGTGAGTGGGCGTGAGAGGGGGAGGCGTGGGTGTAACCATGGCGTGACTCTTCCTCTCTCTCTCTCTCTCTCACAGACACACACATATTTCTTTCTCTCTCTCTCTCACAGACACACACACATGTATATATATAAAGGAATGATGACGTGGAGTGAGTGGGTAATGGGGCATTTTCACCAAAATGGTGGGGTGAGTGTTTGTGGTGAGTGCTTATGTGGCGCCTACGTGGCGCATACGTGGAGTGATTGGGTCACTTGGCATACCCAATGGTCTTACAGCTATGATCACAAATTAGCCCATTTATCCTTAAAGTTCATACCAATTCTATTTTATGGTATTCAATTAGTATGTTACTGCTAAAAACAGTTCATTTCAGACTTATATATATAAACCCTAAATCAATAGCTATCATACCCATTTTTCAACACCAATCATATTCACAAACTTCTATCAATAGTAACAGCTTGCAAACTTTAATCGATGCCTAAAACAATGTATCCAACATAACAATTAAATCCCTACCACATCAACCAGCAAAAACACAAAACTTCAACGAGATGAATAAAAACCTTTTTGCCAGAGTTATCGACGAAAAACACTCTGTAATCTAGGGTTTCGGGTAGTCCTTCCTCCTTGATCTGAACATCAGGTCTGTAAAGAGCTGAACAGGCAAAACCCCTCTTTTTTGAAACTAATTTGGCGTTGCTGAAGCAACGGCTTAAAGATTGAGGCTTGAAGAATGGAGATGCAGCGGCTTTAAAGAATAGTGAAGATGATGCGCCAATGTTGATCGTTGATACCATCAGTCTAGTGGCCGCCATTGATGCTGAACAGAGAGTGATGTTTGAATCAACCACAAAGATTGGTGTCTAAAACAAGTGGATTGTGTCGAGGAGATGGTGATTCTGAATCCATTTTCTTTATTAATATATCACATCACATATTCACATGTGGTATATTTTTGGTCCAAAAAGACGGATGTTTTTTCTTTTCTTTTTTTGATAAAAAAATTACAACTTACATGTTCCTTTGGGTAATGGATGATGGATCTATAACGAAATAGAAAAAAATTTGAAATGTGAAATGTATTCAAAAACCAAAAAAAAATGATTTAATTATTATTCGGGTGTTCGGATATATTCAGTCCAGATATCAATTGTGTTTGTTCAAATCAGATCGGATATTGGTTATCAAAAATCTTGCTTATTTGGATCGGATATATGAATTCAACCTGAATGACCCGATAAAAATCATGTTTATTCGGGTTATTCTGATGTAGAAATAAAGTTCATTCGTGTTGTTCGAATAGCTTAGGATCGGATAAGTAATTTTTATTTGGGTACGGTTTTAGATAGAGTCTCAAAAACTTCAAATTCGAATAATTTTTTATCCGACCTGATAAACTGGTGCCTGAATAGATTAACACATATATTGTTTCACCCCCCTTGAATAGGTTATTAAGGAACCAAAACCAAATCGGTTTTAAACCTAATAATAAAAAATTGTTTTTTTAAGTTCGAAGTCTAATCGATAGATCTGAACCGGTTCTTAACTAGACTAGTATAATTAATCTAAAGATCGGGCTTTTTCTTTTCTTTTTTCCCTTTCTCTTTTAACTCAATAATAATGACATAAATTCAAACTCAATGAAATTCTTCTGTTTGTTTTATATATTTCTTTTTTAGTATCATAAACTTATAAATAGTAAACTAAAAAATATATAAACTCAATAAAAATAATAAAATAGATAATGAAGACAATTATCTAATTTCCAAGTTAAGATGTAAATAAAACAAGAAAACTATTATATTTTCTACAAACAAAATACAATATTATTTCAATAATTAATATTCACATATTATGGCTAGATAGTTTAATATTTTTTTTGTTGATTGTAAAGAATATTAAAATTGTTATATGATAATAGATTAAATTTGATATTATGCAAAAATGTATACTAATATAACTTACATATTTGTTTTTTTACTGAATAATAAATAAAACAATAACTGTTTATTTAGTTATTAATTTGTTTTCTTAAAAACAAAATCAATTAAGGTGTAATCAACATAAGCGTAAAAGTTATAATATTAATAAAAAATAGAAGTAAAAAAAAAGTAAAGTATAACTAGATATAATGTTTTTAAAAAATATCTAATATAAACTTTTAAGTGCAAGACCATAAATAATCAACTTAAACACCATAAATGAATTAAAAAGAGTGAGAATGAATGCAATGATGACATCATTGAGCTTATAGCTTAGTGGTAGTCCTTGACAACCAGTAATGAAAGGTTTTGGGTTAGAGTCTCGCCTAAAGCAAAAAATGTTTTGGATGAGTTAGGAGGTTTTCTCAGTGTGAGTTTCCTCCTAGATGGTGTGACGGTTCCTCGATCGGCACTCGCCAACGCCCAGCTTTAAATGTTTCCGAGGGTTGGTAGCGGTTTGTGGTCGCAGCGCGTGGGTTGTTGGGTCCGAGGACTCATTTAGTTGTTAAAAAAAAATGCAATGATGACATGTGCTAAGAATCTAAGTAAATACTCTAGAAGTACAACAAGTGTTCATTCTAGCTACTTCTTTATTAGACATAGTAGGTTTTGATAATAGATTTTATTAATTTGGTATCTTTGATGTCACAACAATAACAAGAGAGATGCGTGCATAGCTTACTCCTGAGTGACGTTGCTCTATAATCTATATGATTATGTATGACGAGTACAAAGGTATCGCAAATGGTGTCTCATCTTCAAAAGTTTTGCTTTTTCAACATTATTAGCTTATCAACTTATACCCAAATCTTGATTTTGTAGAATGAGTCTATTTCATCATTCATAACAATAAACCAATTTTGTTTATCAACAGACTTAGTTGCTTCATTAATGCTTCATTAAAACTCAATGGCCTATGTATACTCTTTTGTTCAATACCCATAAGAACAAATTCAAATACATCACTAGTATCCCCATATATAGCAAGAATATTTTACATTAACTTGTCTTTTAGAACCATTTTTTTTGGCAATATGTAACCATTGGAACTATTATCAGTAGCATCAACAACATGTATATCATTAACCAATAGAGCATCACATCTAATTAGCTTCAACTTAACTTGAATTCCTTGATTACCCTGCTGACTTGGAACTTTGTCATTTGTTACATCCTTAAGACCATATCTGAACACCACATTCTTGATTGTAATGACTATGAGATTATTGTTGTTTGACCTCCACATCCTTTACCCTTTTAACACCATTTGGACACCTAAACATAACACATATTTTAGTTCTAGGATCTAACTTCCCTGGTTTATATGTGAGTAAGTTAAAGAGTCAAATACTCTAAGATCTTCAAGATTGTGTTCCTGACCATCTTCCCATATGAGTTGCAATTCCAATTGAAGTGGGCGAACTTATCGCTAGATTATAATCGGCCAATTTTGGAACGTCATATGGAACTTGATTCGAGTCAAATTTGGAATTTGGCTTTCAAAACCAGTCTCTTTTAATGGTTCATATTCTCTTAATAATTAAGAGATAATCTTAAGTATGAATAGTTAAGATGTAGTATCTTAACCATTTAGACTTAAGGTTATAGGGTAACCATTATAATAGTCTCGTAATAACCATTAAAAGACTAACAAATAGCCTCTAACAGCCAAACCAATTTTAAATTTGTTTGTATTAGTGATTTTCATACCCATTCTCCACGGACATTCCCAACATGATTTTTTTATAACTTTTAGTTTAGTTATAACGCTATCCAATTTACTTTTTTTCTTTACAATATTCTAATATATTTATAATACTAAACTATTTTTTACTGTAATATTTGAGCCTATATTATAAAAAGGATTAACATATATCACCTATTGAGAACATTTATTACATATTTATCAAATCTTTAAAATCAATTACATATTTCTTCTTGAGTGGGGGAATATATATATTTGAACATCCAGCAAAATTTTTGTAAGTGATGAAAGATAAAAGACTAAGTAGCTAAGGAGTACATTATAGAGAAAAGGAAATTACAACATTTCACTTGAAACCTATTAGAGAGAGTTATTCATTGGTTTATTTGAAAGAAGAAATATAATTTAAAAAAAGAAAATATGTAATTAACTTTTTTTACTTGAGCATATATATAATAAATGATATTAGAAAAAAATATCCCTTATATAAATGACATTACCATATACATTCTGATACTATTATGTTATAAGTTGTTTAATACCTTGGTACCTCTTCACATGACCTCATTCTTTTCGTGTTTTTGGATTGATGATGTTATAGCTAGATTATTGTTTTTGTGATGCATATAACACTTTTGTGTTTAAAAATTCTGTTACAACATATACTAATATGTTTAACATATTTTGAGGAGATGGCATGTGACACGATAGAGTGAAGTTGATGTGATGTGAAAGGATGGTCATTTCAAATGAAGGGATTAGTAAGTGTGTGGTTGTCAATGTGAGACTAGCCTACTTGGTAGAGGCCTGCCTCTTAGAATGGAAGGTCATGGGTTCATTCTCATACAAAGGTGTAATTATGGTGTAATTTAGATAGAGAATAAGTTTAGCCGTTCAAAAAAAAAAGTAAGCGTGTGGCTTGTATGTTATGTAATAAATATTGTATGTCTTGAATGAGTGTTACATCCCACCCTCTTAAATGAGAGTTGGTGAGCGATCTTAAAGATTTTTTTAGTAACATATTTATACTGTTGTAAATTAAATTATTTTTTTGTTACATTTGAATTCATTACCTTTATTTAAGAGATAACTTTTACTGAGCGGTGGACATGATCATGCTAAAGAAACATGATATGAATGAATATGGTAACCCTGTCAAACGTAACGTTCTCTATGTCTTACTTCGAAATCATAAAGAATTTAAGAGGTAAATTGGGACTAGTTTATTTGTAAAAGACTTTGTTTCTTGGAAGAAAAATTTTAGGTTTAAATTTAAACAATAGACATACTAATATATGGTTTATCGCTTTTAAAAACCAAGATAAAATGAACACAAAGGAAGATGGGATGCGATATTATCCAAAAATCCTAAAAATATCAATTTTGAAAAACACACAAATAAATTAAATTTACTGCATAAGATGGGATTGAGTAGTAAAATTCCTAAAATGTGTATATTTGACTTTTTCCACCCAATTTTGTATATTTGTCATTCAAATGCTAAAAAATGTTCATACATGTATACATATTTGCTCATAGGATTAAATCATATGAATACCGAATCTTAGAGAGAAAACTTTTAAACCATATGTGAGCCATTGATCTGTAATTTTGAAAATAAATATGTGGTTCAAATTAAACCTGAATAAAAAATTGAGTTTTGAGTTAACAAATCATTTTTAATGTGGGTTAATATGGACCACATATTTATTTTCAAGATTCGAAATCAATGGCTCACATATGGTTTAAGGGTTTTCTCTCTAAGATTGGGTTTTCATAGGATTCAATCCCTTTGCTCATAAACGTATGTGTGTATGAGCATCTGTCTGTTTTTGGAGGCGTCTGCCTGTTGTTTGAGAGACGTCTGCCCATAAACATATGCGTGCATAGGAGTCCGCCTACACAATATATGGTTTTCCCATCAAGATTATCAAGTTCTTTTTTAAATTATGCTTGCATTTCTCAGAATGCATGGACGAGAACGCCCATAAAGGACGAGTGATGTTTTCTTATTCATGGTTTTACATGTAGACGCCTCTATGCTTTTAAGTGTCTGTACATTTATTGACATTTCTTGGTATTTGAAAGTTGAAAAGACAAAATAGGGTTAAAAAAGTAAAATGCAGACATTTTGGAAATTTTACCAATATATAATCCAATAAGTTTAAGGTGTTGGTTCTTTTAAAATTAAGTTCGAGCGTTTTCTGAATAGATGGTTCCTCATGCAAACACCACCTCTCAATGCTATACACCTTCATGTTGTCTTATATATGGATCTTATATGCTTATATGACCCATATAAGGTTAGTCAAACAGACAAAAATATGACTCTGCCATGTTATTTAGAAAAAAATAATCATATAAGTTTATATGAACCGTATAATTCTTGACAATAGTATTCAAAAGCCAAATTATGGCCATATAGCCTTATATTGATCGTATAGAGTTATACGACTCATATAGTTTATAAATGGCTCAACAAAATGTCTAATAATAGGGTCCTAATCAGTGCATATAACCTTGTGTAAACCATATAAAACTAAGGCGTGTATGATTTACTTGGAAGTTGGAAAGGTGTTTTGGGGTGGGCATAGTTCGGTTCGGTTTTTGGCTAAAACCGAAACCGATATAGTTGGTTTCTATTTATTACAAACCGTTCGATTTTCGGTTTTTTTATCGGTTTCGGTTCGGTTTTCGATTTTTTTGGTTTTTTTCAGTTTTTTTTTTGTTTTAGTTTTTTGTTATCTTTTACGCCTAACATTGAAAATGCAAACATATTTAACAATTAATAATTATAAATTAATTAATCGAACACCAACTAATTAAAATAAAACTAAATAATTATCATCATGTTCTTACATTAAGAAAAATCAAAAGTTAAATAACCAAATATACAATAATTCCGATCTTAACCTTTTAAAATGGTAGATTTCATCCAATCTAAATTTTTATCATCTCCAAAGGTAGACTTTTTGTGTGTTTTTAAACTATTAAATAAGTATGAAAATAACAACATATATATATATATTAATTTTTAAAAAGGATTAAAAATCGGTTCGGTTCGGTTTTTTCGGTTTTTATAATACGAAAAACCGAAACCGAACCGAAAAATTCGGTTTCGGTTTTTTCGGTTCGTTTTTTTCCGTATTCATTCGGTTCGGTTTTTCGGTTCCGGTTCGGTATTTTCCTCACCCCTAAAAGGTGTATGTTATAAACCACCTAAGACCATGAGGTATGCCCCTTGGTCCAACCACTCTACGTAGGCGCCCACCACAACCACCCACTCCACCACTTGTGGTGGAAATGCCCCTTGCCATGGCCACGCCCACCACAACGGTCGAAAATGATGATCTTGACGGTCTTCAAAATTGTTCCATGCCCTTTTTGCCCTTTGTCTCACTCACGCCCAACCCTCCAACACCCGTCCACGCCCCAAAGATGGCGATGTAACCGGTGTTTCACGCCTGTGGTTGCCCCACTCACGCACAACCAAGAGGCATACCGTAAAGTCTAAGTAAATTGACAAAGAAAAATTCACCACATGATCCACAAGCTGGGAACACGTGGTACAGTGGACCCTACACTATGCTGCGTCAACACCTACTAGAAAATTCACGACATTAAAAAAAATAGAAATAAAAAATTTGAAAGAACTAGCCGTTGCACCATCCCTTTTCGATAGAGGAAAAAAAAAAGACGTTAAATGTAACGGTCAAAATTAAGAAGTATATATATGATACACGAATGAATCATGGAGGACATATCATTTCACATTTTTTTATCATTTCCTTACTTAAATCAAAGTAAAATAAAAATCATTAAAAATGGGTGGCACCAACAAGACCCATAAACTGTTCATGGTGTGCAACTACGTGCTACTGGGTGCAGCCTCAAGTTGCATCTTCCTCACCCTCTCCCTCCGCCTCTTTCCGTCGGTGGTCGGTGGTTTCCTCATCCTCCTCCACATCATCACCATCGCCGGAGCCGTTGCAGGCTTCAACGCCGCCGGGTCCAGCAAGTGGTACGCGGCGCACATGGTGGCCACCGTCCTGACTGCCATATTCCAGGGATCTGTGTCTGTTCTGATATTCACCACGACGGCTAACTTTCTTGGGGCGTTGAAGTCGTATGTGAGGGAGGATGATGCAACCGTGATCTTGAAAATGTCAGGGGCTCTTTGCATTGCTATGTTTTGCCTCCAGTGGTTGGTTTTGACTTTGGCGTTCTTCTTGAGGTACCATGCGAGTGTTGAAGGTGGTAGCCATGGTCAGATCAAGTCTTCCAAAGTTCAGGATGAGGAGGATACCAAGAATTGGCCATGGCCTTTTCAAGTCTAATTACATATATTTATATTTATATATATTATGTAGGTAAATATAATATTGATTCGTTTATTTGTTGCCTGATATCTTAAAATTTAAGTCTGGTGAATTCATTAAATTTTATTATTATGATGTTTTGTGAGCTGTTTAATCCATTTGTGAAATTTGATCTCTTTGTGTATGACACTCGATCAACCTTACATGATTTAGATTTCATGTGGTTTGTTTGTCTCAAATCGAGATTCACACCTTTTAAATCCAAACTAGATTTTTGCCCACGTGAGAGTAACTTATAATCTTTTAAATCAAGATTCACTACGCGTGTTTTGTTGAGGCGTGTGAGGACAAGTCAACAAGAGAACAAGGCCGGCTTCTCCAAATATATTGTAAGGCAAGCGGCCAGGGCCTTCAAATTTTTGGGCACAACTATTCAGGTTATCTGTTTTATTGTTTTAAGTTTAGAAAAAGAAAGAGTCATCTCATACAAATCGAACAAACTAAATTTTGGGCCCAAATAAATTGTT